>PVKA01037762.1:0-20771 GCA_004027165.1 Ctenomys sociabilis | reverse complement strand
GAGGACAAAGGGAGACCCATGCTCCTGGGCACGCTCCCAGGACTGAGTTCCTTTCACCAAGTTTCACAAGTTTCACCTCCCTAAATCATAGCATTAGCTACAACTCCCCAGTGAACTAATCCACCAGTGCACATCAGACCCCTGTAATGACAACCAAGTGCCTCCCAAAAGGCTCCCTATGAGCACATGAGGCTCTGGGGAAACTTAGGCTACGAAGCACAAGAGCTGTCCTTTCAGTACCATATATGGTGGAGGTATATACATTGTTTAGAGAAGAACCCCAAGCTGCATAGAAAACTCACCACAAAATAGTCTAATGATGTGGTGATGTGACCACAAATATATATTACAAATCTGTGATGTCACAACCCAAGAAAATCAGGTTATGACTCAGGGGGTATAAACCAACTACATTAGTGTTATGTTTTAAACTGTTACTCAATGCAAATATTCACCCCCTTTTTGAACTTCAAAATAAAATAATAGTGTAACAGGACTCTGAATATATTGTGAGCTACAGATCCTATAGTGTGCAGTAGAGACTGGATCAGCCTTAGAAAATAGGGTTTCTGTTCAATATATTTTGTTTCTTGTGTGTATTATTTAGCACCTAGTAATCTAACCTGTTTGCAAAAATGTTATATCAGTTATAGTTACTGAATCCTTTGTACATGCTACAATTATCCATTTCTACATCATCAACTTTCTGATTGATGATTTTATGAACTTTTACCATTATATTCAAAAAAACAAGCATTACCACATGTAAAGAAAATATGCTTCTTTTCTTTCAGAAACTATTTTTACATTAAAAAGACCAGAAAATAGTCTGTCTTGGCTATCTTATGAGAAAAAAAGCATTTAAAACAAGTAAACCTCTGTTCTGGGTCCAGACTGGCAGAATTATATTTTAATTGGTTAATCACAGTGAAGTTAAGGGGAAAAAAAATCTTTTAAAGACATTGTAATGGGTATTTAAGTGAATGCGTTAATGTTGAGCAGAACTATTGGGTAACTACTTTGCTATACAACTTCGTGGTTCTGTCATAAAATAAATTATATACCTTTACTTTTAGGCAGTAGGGAAGAGGGCTGACTTCACAAGAATTCTGCAGCATATAGAACTGACCAAGAAAAAAAAAATCACCAACCACAGAAGCCACGTTAGCCAGATATACCCTGGAAATCAGAAGGGTGGCAAACATTCCAAGTAGAGCTTCATATTCAGTGACATTAAATGCTAGACCATTGGGGAAAATGTTAACAATTGCATTGTCAAAACCTTTGTTCTCAAACTGTCTAAAACTTTAAGGTATAGTACTTTAAATTTAATACTTCACTCCTTTCATATGACACAGCCCTAGCACAGAAAATGAATTATTCTTAAAATTTTTATTATTTCTTGCTAATAAGCAAATTTTTCTCACTGTAAGTCTGATTTCATAGTTGAGTTCATTAAGTCAAAATTTCTGAGCATTCAAAATTCCAGAATTATATTGTTGCTGATGCCAAAAATATAACTTGCTTATATTTTAATGAATCTTTATTATATGCTATCGGTTTGTATGGCTGCAGCCAACAAAATCACTCTCACCAACATCACAATTGAATTTTCTTATATACCTTTACTTGCATAGAGTAGTCGTCCTTATTCAAACAGTTCCTGTTTCTGCTTTATAATATGTCATTTTCCTTGCCAAAGCCTACCGGTAGAAGACCAGTATGGCAAGAGCCAATGTAAAAGACAGTTGCATGAAGTTTATTTCAGAAATTCATTATGAAGGTTCAAAAAGCCAGGTGCAGTTAACTACTCATCATGCTATCAATATTTTACTTACTATTAAGAACACATTTTGTCAACAACAATCATTAAGCATTTTGGTAAAGGTATGGTTGATTGTGATAGTCTCTCTAGTGGATTTCCTGATTTAAAAAAATGCTGATAAAGAGGTGTTGGAAGACTGTAATTCATAACACTATATTGTGTTAAGTAATGCATCGAGGCATGAGAAATAAGCACAAGGAAATGCACAAAACTAAATCATATTAGAAGACTAGAGGGAGAAGAGGAGGGCCTGTCTTGGACTTAGAAACGTGAAGACTACTCATTGTACATCCTGGGAAGATGTACAATGATATTTCCTCCGTATTAGCTAAGCAATGTTGCAAATACAAGCATGTTAGTGCTCCTGTATGCTTAATGAATTGATAGCACAACAAAGCAAAGAGAAAAATAAATCTTGGTTCCACGCTTTGTTCGCATTGACTGCTGCCAGTTGTGGACTGAGGCAACCAAGTTCTGAGAAATACTATGTACAGATCAATTAAGCCATTTTCTTTCTAAAATTTTCCTAAAATAGAAGGAATGAAAACAGAAAATTTAGCAAAGACACAATAAATTGTATCTGATAGGTGAAAGCCCTATCATGTGGAAGAGAAATTTCAAATGTAACAAGTACCAATTAGAAGATAATTAAACCAAAAGCTAGCCATAGAAAAGGACAGGGTAAGGTGAACCTGAAATAAGGTCGAACCTAAGGTGAATTTAAAGAGGTCCAGCATGAATCCCGAAGCCGATGAGTGCAGATATGCTCTCCAGGAAGAATAGTGAAATCCGAACCAAGACTGGAGAAACTTTGAGGAAAGCAATTGGTTGAAAAATGACGAGAATATAAACATGAGGAAATGTCAAATGAAAGTAGTGATTTTGAGATAATCTGACGTATTCTTGACTTTAAAAGTAATGAAGAATTTTCACCACTAAGAGAGAAACAACTTTTGGTGGAACATTGTAGTCATATTGCTGCATTAACTGTTAACCAAGAGTATATCAAGCATAAGATATTAAAAGTTATCTGATATCTTTTTTTTTTTTTTTTTTTTTTTTTGTCTTTTTGAGACAGGGTCTCACTATGCAGCTCAGGCTGGCCTTAAGCTCACTTTGTAGCTCAGGCTGGTCTCGAACTCACAACAATCCTCCTGCCTCAGCCTCCCGAGTGCTTCCTAAGTATTTTTCATGCAAAGTTTCTGCTTGCTCCATTAAGGATACAGACCGGGGTTGACAGTGTTCCTGTATTAGTCACAGAGTGAATAGCTTTAGTTTTATGGGCTATGGACCTCTAGTTACAGCTACTTTAGTACAAAAGCAAACATACCCACTATCCCTGTGAAAGATTTTCAATACAATTTTACTTACATTCATAAGCACTAGAAATCAAATTTAGTGGGTGGGGCTGCCAGCATTAATTTGTTGGTCCATCTATTAAACTACGCTAATATATATTTTATTGTATCAAACATTCCTTGCATTTCCAAAATTAATTACTTTTTCCCTTTTCTCTTAAAAATCTAGTAATAGACACTAAGAATAAACATTATTTAGGATTTCTGCATTTATATTTAAAATCTGACAAGAGCTACTTTCTAGAGGGGATAGATATGGAGTTACAGTTAAGTTCATTGAGGAAAAGATTAATATTATTTATTTATTTATTTATTTATTTTGCTCTGCAAAAAGTTTGACATGGCATGATAATTCTCCTTGAGAAGTTGGAGCCTAGCTAGTTATGACAGTCATTTTTGGAGATTCTTCTTTGACACAAAGAAAATCTTTCATGAATAAAATCTACTGAGGTTTCTGATTTTTCTTGGTAATTCTACAAAATTATGCATTTCAACATGATTCTCAAATTTATCAAATAACAATATATAAATATTTACAAATACATTCAATAGTATGCTACTGCCATTAATATATTTAATGTAGGAGCTATATTACATTACATGATTAAACATGGAAAACATCGTGTAAGAAAAAATAATCAGTTTTTGGAACAATAGAATTGAACTCTCAAAATTCAGTTCTTTGAATTTCAATTCCTTTTGTCATGCACCTATAATATTTGGATGTCAATGGAATACCCATCTCTGACAAAACTAAACAAAAAAGGGGAATATAAATGAAGAATCATTTTGAAGTGAAATTAAAAATTATATATCTGTATAATATATCTGTATACAAATTAGTCAGTATAGATATACAGCTACTTTCTCTTAGTTCAATGAGAAGATTTGTACTAATATTGTTTAGACAAGATATCATTTCTGCATTTGTACTATGAATAAATACTATGAAGACAATATGAAATGTATTAATTATTGTAACTGTCCTACTAACCTGTTTTGAAACTGTCTCATAGCTATTTCTTTCTCAATAAAATTAATTTAAAAAATATTTCACATAGAATGTGACTATCAAAAAGTAGAATTGTTATAAATGATTTCTGAAATGATGTGATTATATAAACACTAATTTGAACATTGTATGGAACAGGCATTATTTAACACATGATTTTAAAGAGACTAGAATTTATTATACAGTCTTCTGAAGATTGGAACAATAGAATTGAACTCTCAAAAAATTCAGTTCTTTGAACTTCAATTCCTTTTCTCATGCACCTACAATATTTGGATGTCAATGGAATACCCATCTTTAAAATAGACTAGAATTTATTGTATAAAATTCTTGGCAAGCGCAAAGACCTGGGTTTGATCCCTGGTACTGCATAACTTGCAGGCCACTGAAACCAGGCATGGTGGTGTACACCTGTAATCCCAGTACTGGAGAGGCTGAGAACAGGCTATGTAGTGAGACCCTGTACCAAATAAATAGATATGTTTCTTGAAAAGGGGAATGGAAAGTGAAGATAGAGAAAAGCCTCAAACTCTGATGACCTTTTATTACCTAACTCTGATGACCTTTAATTACCTAACTCTGATGACCTTTTATTACCTAACTTCTCAGTCTTCAATGCAATTAAATGAATTGAGAAATATAGAAGAAAGTAGCTACTTAGTCACTATCTAGATTAACAAAAGGACTGGCTACTGCACCAAATCTGATAGTGGAAAGGCCAGCCAAATAGCTCAGTGGATTAAAGCACTGGGGGTTCAATCCCTGGGTTGGCCATCCCAGCCCTGCCCCTCGGGTGTGCTGAGACACTGGGTGTGGTGGTGTGCACCTGTAATCCCAGCTCTTGAGAGACTGTAAACAGGAGAATCACTGAGTCTGATCTAGTAGTGAGACCCTGAACACCCTGTAGACCCTTCCCTAAAATACAAAAAAGAAAAAAAAAATCTGATAGTGGAAAACAGAAAGAAGAAACTATGGTGGTGAAGAAGGAATAAAACTTCAATTACACTTTTTAATATTAGCTCCTAAATAATGTGTGGCACACAAAGGTAATGGTAAAACTTTTATTCAGATTTTCTTTTCTTTGAAAACATCCAATGTTAATGACCCTGGGTATAAGCAAACTAGCTGACATGAAAAATCCTGCATTAGTCAAATAGTGAAGTACCAGTGTGTCTTAGGATGGATTTGGTTAGGGAAGTCCCTCTCAAATGAATGTGGTTTCTGTTTTTCACAGTTCTGGCAACAGACTACATTGGTGAAAAGGCAGAACACATGGTGAAAAAAGTGAATCAACGTCAAGATTTAAGGAAACATTGTCATTGTTCCACACTCCTCACAAGCTTTTGGGTTTCTAGAGACTGAACCGTGAATCTAGGACACCAGAGACCTAAACTTCAACCTTATAGTAGGACTCCATGGAGTCTATGATGCAAAATGTAGAGAAAGGAATGCTAGATAAATTGTTTTAGTGGTCAATAGCAGTAGGTAGATTACAGCAGAAATTCTAGCATGGAGCATTCTCTAAGGACGCTGGGCAAATATACTACTTCCAAAATAAGCAGCTTCACAGCTGTCCCTGTAAGGCAGTATCTCACTTGCTAGATATATAGCCTCAGTGTGAGGATGTACCCCAGTAATATCCTAAGACAGAATTAAGCTCTAGAGAAGCAATAATCTGTTTTGGTTTCTCAGAGCCCTCAAGGAATATATGAAAACTGTGGACACTGTCTCTGGAAAAATTTGTGAGCCTATATATCACCCAGTTCTAGGAGGTTCACCAACTCTACCAAGCTCATCTTACACCCTGGACGTGATTTAGTACTTAGGTTAAAGAATGCATGCTCTAGAGGTTAGTGGAGAAGCAGTCCACACAGCTATCCTTAAAGGCTGCAATGTTCTGAGATGGGGAGGGAAGGAATGAATGTCTGTGATACGTTATTTGGAAGTCTAATTTGGCTGCTACTTTGAGTCAAATTCTAATAGCACTTCCTGACTGCAGAAAGTTACACATTTGATTTTGGTTGTTTATCAACATAGTCACATTTTAAGAAACATGTAAAAATAGTTAACTTATTTCCTATATGCAAATAATCAAAACACAAAGCAATAAAAAAGGAACAGCCAAAGGAGCTACACAGTGTTTTCTTGATAAGGGGCAATTACTGATGCACAGTGATGTAATTCACCTTTGCGTCATGGTGTATGCAGTTAACATCTTGCGGTTATTTTCTTCCTTATTATTCCTACTTTCCCGTTGATCTCCTTCTCCATCTCTAAAAGTCTAGTTTCCCATCATCTCTACTTTATCTAGACAAGAAACTAGTGATTAGTGTTTGGTCCTAGGACCACATCTCCCTCTCGGTGTATGGCTCCCTCATAATAAAAATCTATAATGAATTGGGGGGCTTAAATAGTATCTGATAAATTCTGGGAAGATAGAATAACATGGTTATCTTGCTAGTTCTCTTGGGCTAGAGTCTCTCTCTCTCTCTCTCTCTCTCTCTCTCTCTCTCTCTCTCTCTCTCTCTCTCATCTCTTCTCTCTCCCCTCTACTCTCTCCTTTCTTCTCTCCTTTTTTTCTCTCTCTCTCTCTCTCTCTCTCTCTCTTTCTCTCCCTATCTCTCTCATCTCTTCTCTCTCCCCTCTACTCTCTCCTTTCTTCTCTCCTTTTTTCCTTTCTCTCTCTCTCTCTCTCTCTCTCTCTCTCATCTTTTCTCTCTCCCTCTGCCTGACAAATCAGATACATGAGTCATGAGTGTCTTGAGTCTTATTTCACCTTCTCCCTATCTCCCACCAGCAAAAACTTATGGAGAGTATAGTGGTGGACTCTTACAAATATTAAGGAGATGTTTTCAGAATAATAAAAAACAGACTAAAATAAGTAACAGCAGGTATAGTCTTAAACTCAAATACATAAAGGTCATATATTATTTACAGAACATTGAGTAAATACAATTTTCTTATTCTATCCAAGGTGGCTATGTATCTTTTGTCACCTTACTGTAAAAATATTTTCCATAATAATTTAAAGACAGCCATGTTTTAATTCTAATATATTTTAAAAGGAGAGAGAGGGAGCAAGGGAGGAAAGAAAGGGAGGAGGGAAGGAAACAGAAGGGGAGAATGGGAGACAGAGTAAGGGGCAGAGACAGAGAGACAGAGACCTAGAGAAAAAATCAGAGGCAGAAATAGAAACCAAGAAAACAAACCTTAAATATCATCTCTCTTGGAGGCAGCAATGGCAGTAATTTCCCCAGATGAAGAGGTCACCACTGTTTAACAGTGTGCTGCCACGTTAATTTAGTATGACAAGATAAAGCAGTAATCTCCGCTCCTGGAGGCTGTAAACCGCCTGCTATCCAGGGACATGCTCAAGTCGATTTGCACTGTATATCACTTTATACAATTGCCGTGACAAAGCCCCCTGAGTTCTCACATGTAAATCTCCCTATCCCTTTCTTCCTTTTCCCCTCTTTCACTCCCTTGCAGTTTCTCTCTCTTTGCCTCCTGTCCAGGTAGAACACATCCACTCAGCGCTAATCTCTGAAAACTTAATACTCGGCGCATGACGAGGAACACACAATACACACTCCTCTCACAACCACTCTGCCAAGTCCCCCAATTTAAGAGAAGATGTTCAGGGACTTAGATAATCCATTGATCCCACTTGCATCGGCTTTTATATTTCAATCTGTCGTGTTAAGTTGTCAAGAGCAGCGATTAAACTGATGTTTCATGATTCGAGATTTACTTTCCTAGGAATGATAGTTTTCAAAGCTCATCTTAGGAAGTTCTGCTTAAAGATTATCCCTACAAAAGCTGATGTATCTTTACTAGTATAAGTCTAGTAATAAAACAATAAAGTGGATAGACAGCATTACAAACATAAGAATGTAAAACTGAATAAAATTTGGATTTTTAACGAACGTCATCTGTGTAGTTTTTTTCCGCATGAAGCAAAAACACCATATGTAAAAAAAGGGGGGCATGCTTCTATCTATGTAAAACAAAAATAATTATAGAGTCACTGAATAGGATATAAGCAAACAGGAAAGAGCTTGTATGACAGTAAATAAAATGATAGCATAAAATACCTTAGAGCCAAGACAAGTCAAAGTTTTATTACATAAAACAAAGGAACAGATATATATTTAATCATCAAGAATTAGCAGTTGGAGATACAGACATTTTGGTTGGGTATGTCAGTTTTATATGCAATATGTCAGATTTCTGACAGACGAGATGTTATATTATAAAAATCCACTTGTATTATGCCTTTTCCTCATATCATATCCTTTTTACATTACCTCAAGCTGTTCTTGTGGGTAAATTAGAGAAGAAAGTTCAAAGGGCTCTAAAGCAATAAACACAATACCAATAAACAAAGGACTGAGCCCCAGAGAGACCCTGTAAAGTTCCCTAGCGAATACCAATTTTAGAGTGGAAGAATGAAAGAGGAAACAAAAAACACAAACACAGGACAGGCTACATGATAAAACCAAAGTGTCAAGCACAGTCCACAACAACTATATCCTACAAGGAACATGAAGGAGGGTACAGCCCTTGGAAAGTTCCATCAGGAAAATGAAGTAAGTTTAAAATATATTCAAATGTAACCTGCTGTCTGTTCCTGTTGTGGTGATACTGTTATTTTTTTTTTTTTCTGGAAAACTGTTCCACATGCAGTACACAGAGTTCCAAAAGCATGACATGGAAGACAAGGGCTTTTCCAGGTGGCAGCAAGAGTTCACACCACCAGCTAGCTCATAGTGCACAGCACTGCACAAGGGCTTTGTTCCTTTTAATAGCTCCATCAACTACTTTGGAACTGAGTATTTTATAGATAAAATTATACTCAAGTTGTCCTTTATGAGCTTACAAGAGTGAAACACTCACATGTTCAACTATAGTCATGTGTCACTACCCAAGAAAGGGGACACATTCTGAGAAACCAGAGTGTGCTTACACATACCTAGATGGGCTCATTGTCTACATGCCAGGCCACGTGAGAGTTGTAAGGGACCACTGTCATACATGCATACTATAGTTGGCTGAGCTTGTTACAGGATCATGATTGCATTTGAAAATACTTGCTGTGTGTCAACCACTGTACCAGCCTCTAGGGACATGATAATGAGCCAGACAGATGCAATGCCCCAAAGATTATAGAGATTTCTCCTTCAAATGAGTTTGTACCTCATGTTCAATGTGAAGATATGAGAAGATACTGATAGAACTTAGCACTAAGACTACTGAATCTCTTCATGTGGGAGACAAATTTGAGTGATAGACTTCAAGGTCACTAGAAGCAAAAGAAGACTGTTAGGAGCCTTAAAAAATCCTCTTTTCTGTAAAGTGATAGCAATTCATCAGCACAATACAAGCTAGAACTACAGCAACTATTAGAAGCTGGCAAAGTCAACCACATGAATTCTATTATTTAGTCATTACAACAATTCTTATATAGAGAAGGTTATTTATTATCTCCAGCCTAACAGGAGAAAACAAGGCATGGAGAAGTCAAAGAACTTTGACAAGATTGAGGACCTTTTATGATTTAGAATCTGATGCAAGCTGAAGTAGTATGAGAGGGAGCTTAGACATCTTCGCTTGCCATCTCCTAAGCTTCTGATGACTTCTGTTGTTATGGTGATGGATAGAGATGAGAGGGGTCATTTTTACCTAGCCCTACTAGGTAAAAATTCAGCTGCTAATGAAAAAATAGTTATGAAAAATACATCAGTCATAAACATTTGGTTGATAGTACATAAAGCCAAAGAAATGTGTTCACTTTTCAATAGTTAAAAAATACAAAAACAACCTTTCTAATGTGAAAAGCTTGAGATTTCTATTTTCATTTCTCATTGCCAACCATTTTCCTTTCATCTGAGGATTTCCTGTAGGATAATTACATGAATGCATCTGACATTTAATAGAAGGTATTGTTTTTCTTTTCCACGATAGAAGCTAAGCATTTTAAAGCACATTTTTAACAACGCTTACTGAGTGTCTTCTCACTGGCAGTGGCACGACAAGTCTCAGATTGCTTCAGCTAGACTGCCTTCCTGAGACATTATAAGCACACCCTAACTTAGATACAAGTTGCTATTGTCTCCATTTTTAAAACAGCAAAAAATAGGATCAAGAAATTTTCCATGACTTGCTCAATGCTGCACAGAGAGAAGAATTTGAAGCCTACCAAGTTTTTTTTGTTATTTTTTTTTTTTTTTTGTGATATCAGGGATCGAACTCAGAACTTCACGTTACCAGGCAAGCACTTATTCCACAGAGCTATCTCCCTGGCCCCCTTACTAGGTAATTTTGTCAATAGGTTCCATGTCAACTCTCATAAAGAACAAACAAAATTTACTGACACGTTACATACACACTATACATAAAAGGTTTAGTGAGTATCTCTGGAATCAAAGATATTATACAAAAGTCTGTACAAAGTTTGTTATGCATATTCTGCATTAACCAACCCTTGCTTTATTTAAAACCGTCTAAGAAGATACAAATCAGACAAATACTGAGTTAGGATAGAACAAGTACCAAAAAAGTTTTACCTGCTTGTCCCAAAAGCATTCTAAAGGGTTCTAAAACTGAAGATGCTATAAAGAAGGATGTGACTGTGTGTTTAGAGAGAGGAGTGATGAGCACATTCATTAAGTGCTTGGGCTCCAGGGTCATGAACCTAGATTCTATCACTTACTCATCAGGCAAGTCACTTTAACCAAAGCCGTTTTCCATCTGTAAATTGGGGATAATCACATCTGTTGAACTCAGTGAATTGTACTAGACTGGCTGAGATAACAAACGGGGGCTGCTAATGCACGGAACACACTGACACATTCCTATTTCAACTCTTCTTCACGATTGTATACCTCACCCTAAACAGTACTAGCTTTGGGAATCTCCCATATTTGAATTTGATCCATTAAAGACAGGACATAAGGCACATTCACAGCTTATAAAGCTGCTTCCTACATGCTACCCAAAGGAAATCAGAATTTCCCATTCACAACAAGTATCTTCCTTCAGCTCCTGTGTCTCTAGTGGTGCAAAGGATTCCAGCCACCTCCACTGCATCTGAAGATGAATGCTGGTAAAAGCCCAGACAGTTCCCTTCCTCTAGGATGTGTGTCTACAGAGTCAGAAGGGTCCTTAATGGGATGGAGAGATGGGGACAAAGAACAGGACATTTTAAGTCTATTACTAAAAGTATTGAAGTTTAATTTTCTCTTACTCATTAATAACATGTCTTCCATGTTAATGTAGGGCGTGTTTTATATCTGTCTATAAACATGATGCTACTACATGTTATCTTTAGACTTATTTATACACCTGCCTTGTTAATCCTACCTCCAGTGTAAATTTCTCATTAACCCTTAGAATATTATTTTGTAGTTTAGTGATATCGATAAAAAAGATGTCCTGTTTTCTCTGGAGATAGGCTGGCTTTTTGAGGGCTAAGAAATGGCACTGAAGTAAACACTGCTCTCTATAATGATAACATTGTTTGTTTGCCTTGCTGCCACAAAGCAGCCCTGCCCAAGAAAGACAGAGAACCCAGCGACTCAGGCTCATTTCCTTGCTCACATGACGGCCGTGTCATGTCACAGAACTAGCCAAGGCAACTCTCCCCGGAGTTATAGCTCATCCACTCACACAGGTCATACCTAAATATGGTCTCTGGAAAAAAAGAAAGATTTTAAAACATTTTGCCTTTATACCATGGAGATACATAACCAAATGAACCAATTATAACTGTCAACTCAAGTTAGACTTATATTTATTTCTTTCAAACACCAAAGAATTCTCTTCTGCCCTAAGAAAATGGAGAAAACCCCCCAGAGTTTACATTCTCAAGCAAAACAAGGGGGAAAGGTTAAGATGATCAAAACTGGAAGCACGTTGAAATGCTACCAGGAATTCAGTTTAGATGCTATCTCTATGCCAGTACAGAGCATGGCCTCTCAGACCTTTGAGGTTATATTCAAGTAACAATTATTTTGATTTTATTTATTTTATTTTTGCAGTAGCAGGGATTGAACTTGGGATGCTGCATTTGCCAGGCAATAATGAACTATCTTCCAGGAGCCCAGAAGTTGAAATTCATTCATTCATTCATTCATTTATTTATTTATTTTGTCTGGCTTGCACTGCCTTAAGGGTGGGTCTGGTAACGCAGATGGAGGTGGGGATCGAACCAAGGTATATGGCATCTGACCGTATTTGCATGACAATAACAATTTTCAAACTCATGTAATGTGACTACTGATGTTGTTTATTCTAAGCTTTCTGACTTTAGGTTGACATCACTTAAAAAATTTATTTTTATTGAAAATAATTTCACCAGGCATAGTAGCACATGCCTATGATCCCAGCACTCCACTCGGGAGGTTGAGGCAGGAGGATCTTTGCCAGTTCAAGACCAGTATGGGCTACAAAACAAGTTCAAGGCTAGGGTGAACTGCAAGGTGAGATCCTGTCTCAAAAATACAAACAACAACAATAATAATAATCACCATCATCTTAGCTGCATCTGCCTATTAGATTTTTCTATTGCATGCCTTATCAGATACAAAAGTTACAGTTCTTGTTATATAGTCTTGCTTTGTCTTGGTCTTAACCATCCAGCAGAAAAGTATAAAAATGAGGTATAAAAATTAAAGCCATATTAATATGCAGAGCTGTGAAAGGCTCAAGTCAACAACTTCTGACACTGCCAGTGCTACAGATAACCCACTACTATTACGGACTATTGGACTATATTGGATTATTTTGCTGAATTCACTCACCTACAATATTTAAATGGCAATGGAATACCCATCTGCAACAAAACTAAACAAAAAAAAAAAAAAGTGGATACAAAGGAGGACCATTTTGTATTTGTATACAAAATATTTAGGATAGATATACAACTACTCTCTCTTAATTCAGTGAGAAAAGAATATTTGTACTAATAGTATTTGGACAAAATATCATGTCTGCATCTTGTACTATGAATAACCACTACGAAGACAACAGTATGCAATGTATTAATTATTGAAACTGTCCTATTAATCAGTTGAAACTGTCTCATTGCTATTTGTTTCTCAATAAAATTAATTTAAAAAGATTTTTCTATTGCACGGAAACCTTTATGTTTTAAAAACTACCACCTCAAAATCCATTTATTTTTCTGTTTATACTATTAAAAGAGTTATATATGTTTAATAGACATATTAAATATGTGAATATGTGAAAAACAAACTATAATGAAAACCATACTATGTTATGATTTTCTTTCTTAACATCTAAATGAAGGGCATTCCACAGGTGCTGCTTACTAAGCTCATTTTTCGCTTTCTAAGGGACAGAGGACCTCTGTTTCTGACTGATATAACAAATAGGAAATAAATTATAAGCATTATTTGAAATATTTTGCCATGGTCAACTCTGAGTCCTACCAATTTGATTCTATTTCCCCCAAATCAGGCATCAGTCCTACTTAAGTACCGTTTCTTCTGGATTCCTAGGTGACTGTCCTTTGAAAACATAAAAAAAGGAAATACTAAGAAATACAAACTTTTTTGTTACTTCTACTCACACAGTAATGCAACATCAAAGTTACATAAATATTTTCCTTTCCTATTTCTTATACTTTACCTACTATCTTTTCTACTTTTACCTACCTCTATAAAATATCAAATTTAGGAAAGAAAATTGAAAATAATAAAATAATTTAGGTAACCAGAAATTGAAAAAAAAGTGATTAAGGCTGTTGATTTAAAAATGGGAGCTAAGGGCCAGCAAGATAGCTCAGAGAACTAAGCACCTGCTTAGGCAAGCACAGGGGCGAGGATTTGATCCCTGGTGTCACATGCCGTGCCATCCCTGCCCCCAAGAAAGGTACAAGGAGTCTGGGTGTGTTGGTGCCTGCCTGTAATCCCAGTGATGGGGAGGCTGAAAACAGGAGGAACACTATAGTTGGAGCTGTGTAGTGAGACACTGTACAAAACATAAATGAATAAATGGAAGCTAGTAACAGGCACATGGAGAATATAGTGATAGTTCTTCATGACATTCCACTAGGTATAATTTCCAAAAGTTCTGCAGAATATCATATAGTATTCTGAGTTTTATTTTGTCAATGAAGAATATTAAAAATAAATTATTATCTATTATCAATAATGAGTCCTGAAAGAAAAAGTAATATAATCTCAGAATAAATTAGAAAAAGGAATTATATAGATTGTATCAGGCAAGTACTTATTATACTGTGCTGTTCCCTGGCCCATATATAGGTTGTGAAGAGCTCATTACCCTGTCGCTTTTTTTCCAAAACACAGTGAAAAGTTTACCGTAAAATGATTGGATCTTTATGATTAACACTCAGTAGCACAACTCCATGCTGGCTGTAGGAAAGTCTGGCAAACTCCCATGAGCCAATATATGTAAAAAGGAAGGAAGTCCCTACCGGAGGACAATAGTGCTGACTGTCAGATGCTGGCTCCCTTCCTCATAATGGCACCATTGAGAGCCACAAGATGATCCATGAAGAAGGCTTTCTGATATGCAAAGTGAAAGAGAAAGGCACACAGAAGTGATGGAGGGAAGAACTGAAAACTAAACATTGAAGGTACAGAATGAAGTGCTCCTGCAAACAGACATTTCATGAGTATTAACTTCCATGTAGAATAATCTTTCTGTTCTGAATTAAAAAACACGATATTCATGACCATCTATCCATTTCACAAACCAGGAGGAGCACGGCTGTCGGTGTCCAGCTCTGCTCTTCAGTGTTTTTGCTACTTTCAGCATCTCAGCCAAGTGTTTCCTCATTCTTTCCTCTGTGTTCAAGAGGGTCACCCAGATAAAGGAGGGGAACCATTGAATACTCCTACAGCTAATGAACTTGTTTCTGTCTCTATTAATGTGAGGCCCATGCGTTTATGAGATTCTCCTCATGTTGTCTTAAAGGTATTAAGTACTGTTTGTGTTGGGTAGTTCTTGTCTGCTTCTATTGAGTTACTTTAACTACAAAAAATACTTAAGGAAACTGTAAAGCCATAGTTCAGTATGAAGACCTTGCATTAGTAATAACTGATCATATATATATATATATATATATATATATATATATATATATATATATATATATATATAATTTCCTGCTGGAAATAATTTCAGTTAACATATATTTTATCTGTATAAGAGCTACTTTTCAACTGAGTCTCATGCTTTAGTGTTATGACTTTTTATATTACAGTGAGTTTTGTACATAATCTTACTTTCATATCATTCAAAGAGCTACGTGAGGAAAGACACTAGCTTTCTTTTCTGCTTTTTGCTGACAGTCCATGTGCACATTCGAGCTGCATCTTTCTGCAACACACCTCAGTCAATAAAGACACTAAATTCTAATAGAGCAAATCTTTTTTAGCAACTATATACACTACTGCAACATTTTCCATTTTCTTTGCACTCTTGAAGAGTGAAGCAGGAGGATCACCAGGTACCAGAGTCTAGCCTGAATTAGATAGTGAGTTCAAAATCACCCTCAAACTACTTAGAGAAATCTTGCCTTTAAAAAAAAAAAAGAATTCTTTTTATTCTTCTGTTGCTGCAGGACACTGCATGGGAAAGTGAACAGTAGGCCCTTACTAAGTGTTCTGAACAATCTCACAACTCCACACAGCAGTTTCTTTCATGTAAGCATATACTCAAGTCATTTTTCAAGTCCTGCGTAACTTTACACCCCACAGCAGGGCCTAGGAGTCATGATTTTCTAGACTTCCTATCCGACACTCTCCTAACACCGGGCTGAATGCAGCAGTAGGCCACGGAAAAACATGATCTGTTTTGCAAAGCTTATACAATGGTTTTGATTCACTTCTATTGATGCTGTTTTGCAACTAGTTTTGCTCAACCTGGGGTTTTAGGTTTCCAAAAACAGTGTTAGTATAAAGCTGTCTATTTAATGCCAGTTTATATTTAAATGCAAGTTTGGATTATGTCTAGAAAACATCTTCATATGGTATTCTCTGACAATGTGTATAGAATAATGTGGGTAGCAATGTAATTCCGTTGTATGATAAACATCAATTTACCATAAAAAAAGAAAAATAAGAACTTGTCACCATTTTTACCTTGTTTCAATTGAATTGGCCTTGTTCAGATAAGCAAGCCTATCTCTTACAGAAACAAGAGTTTATAGATAAACTCTGTGAAATCGGGTATATGTGTGCAGCATTATCCTGCCTGCTATCATAATTTTAAACTGCCACCCTGCACATATGGCTCGCAAGCTTACTCTATCTGAATCTCTCTGCATTTATTCTCCATGCTATTAAACTGAGCACATTCCACATCGTTCAAAAGTAATTACACTTTTGTCTAGAGTGTAGGAGACAGCTCTCCCTAAACAATGAAAGTCTCATTATTAGAACTGGCACAATAACCACACTGGCTTAACAACGGTGTGCCTTATAGCATCACAATAACTTATGCTAAGTTTGGTACACAAAGGTAACCAGAAATTGAAAAGCATATAAAACTGCACCATATAAAAATAGCAGTCTTTACCATATCATAATTAAGGTCCTATTCTGAGACTTATTTTCAGTCACACATGCAGTTTTCCCTTTTCCTCCTTAAATTTTCTGAATAATATTTCCTGCATAGCACTATCCTAGACAAACTTCCAAAACACACAACTAACTGACTTAGATGCTGAGCAAGTTTATAAAAACAAGTATTTCAAGATGCAGGAATAATATAGCAATTAAAAATATACAGTGTAAATAAAGAATCCTGGGTGCTGAAGTGAGCCCAAGCAATAAAAAGCCTGTCCTTGTCATGTCACTCAGCGATTTTTTTCAAACCTAAAATTTGACTGCATTCATTGGGCCTTGACTGTATTTATTGTACCCATAGATGTCTACTATACATCTAAATGTTATTAAAGGTTAACTTAAAAACAAATCTTTTTCTTCTTTTAATGGACTTAAGGGATAAACTAACTCACGCTAAATTATGCTTTATGTTAGGGTCCCCTGTAACATTTAACTATATTAACTTTAGAACACATGCATCATATTATTAAACTAAGACAATATACACCACAGAGGGTTTTCTTTTTTAACAATTCCAGGAAATGCCATCAATATAAACAATGCATGATATATAAATAACACAAGGCTTCCAAATCCAGTGGATTTTTAAATATGAAAAAATATACACAGCTGGGCACAGGTGGAGACAGGAAAATGACCTGAGCCCAAGAGCTGCAGATCTGTCCAGGCAGCACAGAGAGGCCTCACATGAAATGGGTCAGGGGGCAACTGAAGGCCAAGGGGCAACTTGCAGCAAGTTCCTAGTATGCATTAGACTCTGGATTGAACCCTAAGCAATGCAAAATATAGAGATATACACATGTACATATATATTGCATACAAAATTCAGCTATCTCTTGAGCTACTTCAAAGTTTTTAATGAAAATATTATGTTGTGCATTCAATACAAGAGTGGCTTAAGGAATTGAAAGAGTTCGGCTGAGACAGAATATGCTTTCAGAAAAGAAAGAGACAACTGATTATTCAGGAACCACAGGTGGTCAAGACTTTCATTTCACATCGCATTTGACACTGGAACAACAATCTCCAATAATCTCACCAGTGGAAGTACCATGCAACCAGACAGAAAATGAGCACTGAATGACTCCTACGTGTTCTCTGGCTGCTTGGGATGCTGCTGCCTCCCTTCACTTCTCACCCTGTTCCTTCTGGGGTTGATACTCTTGTTAATTGACTTGGGGCCACATTCTGGATATGATCATGTAGTGATTTTGAGGAATCAGGATCCCTTGTTCAGATTCCGGGTGTGGAAGTGCCAATGTTTGAATTTGAGCCAGATAAAGCTGTAATCCTCCCTTTCTGAAGCTGTGTGTATTGACATAGTATGTCATTAACATTGTGCAATTAAAAAAAAAATTGGTACATAGTCTTGCTACACAACAGCTCAGACTCATAGTGATCTTCCTATTTTAATCCCAATGCTGGGATTACAGGTGTACACCACCACACCCAGATTCTGCTGCAAGCTTGGTGAGGGTCTGGCACAGCCTGTGGTACTAGGGATCAATCCTGGATCCTTGCATTTGGCAGGCAGGCACTTAGACCACCAAGGTATCACACCAGCCCTGCAGAATTTTTATCTCAGAAAGTATTTTCCAACTTAAGCTTTCTACTCATGGTAATTAATGCAACATTATAAGAATCACTCAGTGTTTTTTACTTCATATCACAACAATTTGGGTCATAGAAAATATAGACATCCCCAAATCTTTCTTCCTCAAGAATTTTATACAAATGTCACACATAAATAGGCAATTAAATGTGCCTTTTTTTTCTCTCAAATTGGACTCTGATACAAAGATGATGAAACATTCTGTTTTTCAAATATACTGAGAAGAAAAAAGTAGAGAGTGTACTTCCTTCCTGAAATAAAAGAACCTCTTGTGAATAGAACAATGGCCTGGTACATAAGAAGAAAGAAGGAACAAGTATTTGTATTGAATAATAGTACTATAAATATATTTAATAGTTTTTATAAATTAGTCAAATACATCTTAATCAGTTTCACTGCTGAATATACCAAGACTTTCTGCTTTGTGAATATCCAGTACTCTATTACTTTCTAGATTTAAAATTTCTAGAAGAGATGCATAGTGATCGAGTTAGAATCTTTTCCTGTACCCAGAACGTATCTACTATTTATCTATCCATATAAGCTCAGCCATAAATTAGTATGTATTACATGCTAGACCTCAGAAGTATACACACACACTCACACACACACACACACAAATGTGCTTTAGAAAAGAAATATAATATCTGGAAATGCAGATAAGTAAATGCATAAATTATAATGTAGACCACAAGAAGAACTATAAATAGTGTCATGAATGGAAGGATAATGTCACAGCAATTTTATCTTGGGAAATCAATGAAAGCACCTAAGAAGTAGCAATCTTTGAATTTAGTCTTCTGGGACAAACACAATTCACCAGGAAGGTAAAAGTTGAAGAGTTCTCCAGGTAAATTCTTCACAGGCCATCTGTTATGTCCATCAATACATGTGAAAAGTTTGACATTACTAGAGCTTTGGATCTAAAGCAGAATATGGAAAGAGCGGAAAACAAAGCCATAGACTGACATTAATCTACTGAGAGACTTTGCTAAGTTAAGGAGTTTCACATATAATTATGTAAGTGGAAGGACACACAGGATGAGAGTGAGATAAACAATCCAAGCCTGGTGGAATTTGGAAGAAAAGTTTGAAAGAAACATTGAAATTTTGAGGTCATATAGACAATGCTTCCAACTGTCTGCTTCAAAGATGAAAAGCAGATCAATTTGAGAAGCATATGAAGTAGAAATAAATTTAGAAACCATTTAGACATAATATATAGACACATAGTGAGAGAAAGTTTAATTGTTCATATCATGACAACTAAAGTGAATCACATATATAGAAATTACACCAACTTCTAGGAGAGCAAATTTCAACCTTATTGGATTACTGGTCAATTTGGGAATCCAATGAAAACCCTAACACTACTGAGATATGCACATATACAAAGAATTTTCCTCTTTCTTTCAGCATATCCAGATTAAGAACTTCTTTCTTTCACGGAGTTCCTTGAGGGAAGGGGTTGTGTTTTATTCAATACAGTTCTCATACCAGCCAACAAAATACTAGGAACCAGGAAAGAAGCTTACAATAATACTTAGTTACAATAAGTTGTCAATTAAAAACTGCAAGATTTTATTTATATGAACTCTCTGAATTGCAGCATCTCCTTCATGCCACCACTCTTATGTAACACTATACTTTTCTCCTATTTATCTGAGAGCACACTTAACACCACCTTCTCTTTTTGGTATTCTTCTAGTCATATTTATTTACATTCCACTCAGAAAATTAGTATTATGTATACATAGGACTATCACAGGAAAACCAGTCCAAAAAGAATTCGCCATTGCCCTCTATGGAGAGAAGGCAAAAGGCTCTACAGGATGTGTGGTACCAAAAGAGTAAGTTGTTTATTTGTTGCTACTCAATTACTGTCTTTTTACTAGTGTTATTTTTCTGAGAGAAAAGAAAAAGGTTACACCACTGCACGTAACTGGCATTGTCATTAGAAAGAACAAGAAGGAATTATGCATAGGTGATCCAATTCGCCAAAGAACAGACTATGAGACTATAAAATATGCTGGGTTCTATGAAGATCTGGAATTATATAGGGTTTATAATGAATGCCACAGCTGGACAATTTGGGTAAACTCTGGTTCATCATGTAATGTAAAGCAAGTAATTTAGTATCTCTCTCCCTGTCTCTCTGTCTCTGTCTTTGTCTCTGTCTCTGTGTCTTCTCTCTCTCTCTCTCTCTCTCTCTCTCTCTCTCTGTCTCTCTCTCTCTGTGTATACACATCATTTTATTGCAACAGAGCAACATATATACTTAGAACACTGAATAATATGTATCATCCTTTCCTTTCCTCTGTGTGTGTGTGTGTGTGTGTGTGTG
>PVKA01037761.1:0-20721 GCA_004027165.1 Ctenomys sociabilis | reverse complement strand
TATTATATATATCTTGTGACATATATCATATTATATTTTCCGAGAAACAGAAGTAGAAAATTCCAGTCCATAGTCATACTCATAGTCATAGGATTAATTTTATAGGAACATTCAGGCAGTAATTGTTCAGGGTGTTTTTTTGTTTGTTTGTTTTAGTACTGGGGATTGAACTCAGGACCTTTCACTCGTCAGACAGGCAGTTATACCACTGAGCCATCTTTCCAGCAATTGTTCATGTTAGACCAAGGGTCAGTAAACTTTTTTTTGTAAAGGGTTAGGCAGTAGATATTTCAGGCCGTATGGGCCACACAGTCTTTCTTGCCACTTCTCTGTCAGTATGTATATTATAGCATGGCTATGTTCCAATAAATGTTTTTCACATAGAAATATGAATACTATATAACTTTCTCTTAACATAAAATACTCCTCTTCTTTTCATACATTTCAACAATTTCAACATATGAAAACCATTCTGAGTTTGTGACATATGAAAAACCAAGCTGTGGTGCAGATCCAACACAACACCTATCAAACTCTAGCTGCCAGTTTTTGTAGCAATTGACAAGCTAATCCTTAAAATCCATATGGAGGGCCAGGGAGATGGCTCAGTGGAATAAGTGCTTCCTCTCTGGCAAGTGCAAGGGCCTGAGTTCAATCTCTGTTTCCACCAAAAAAAAAAAAAATAATAATAATAATAATCCACATGGAAAGTCAAGGTCTCCCAGGAGCCAAAATCATGTTGGAACCAAACAAAGCCAGAGACCTCACATTTCATGATTTAAAAACTACTATAAAGTTACAGAAATCAAGATTTTGTGTTATTGGTATAAGGATAGGCTTCACTGGATACTGCTCTAATTTTGTTTTCAACTGCCAAACGTGTTTTAAAGAACTTAGGAAGAAAATACTATATTTACTCCTTACTATTTTAGTGGCTCTTCCTTCTTTATGTTCCAAGTTTCCCTCCCATAATGTTTTGTTTTCACCTAAACCTGGCAACAAATTTTTAGTTTTTCTTCATCTGAGATTGACAGTCTTCCTCATTTATTCCTAAAGGATATTTTCACTTCATCTGTCTGGGTTGGAGGTTTTTCTTTCAACACTTTCAAAATGTGATTTCATCTCTTTCTTGCCTCCAATATTTCTGGTGAGAAATTTGCAATAACTGTTGTTAGTCTCTAATAAATCTGCCAGTTTTCACTAGCTCTTTTTTTAAAATAGGATTATTTTATAATAGTCATCCAAACAGTCAAATGCAAAAGAAAATCTGTTCATTCACTAGAGACTCAAAGAATCTAGCTGAGCGCCTGGATCCCACGGCAATGACCTGCAGGAGTCCAGCTGAAGACCCACGAAAATATCTCATGCAAGCCTGTGTCAAAGATCTGCGACGGGAAGGCCCAAAGGTCAGTGGCAGAAGCTAGAAAGTCTATGCCAGTGGGATGGAGGACCTGTGTCAGCAGGCTGAAGGGTCTGCATTGGAGCCAGGAAGTGCTGCTCAAGGTAAGGACCAGAGCTCCCCCAAAGAGAATAGCAGCCGTCCTCATCAAGAGTGAGGACTCAAACTCCTCTGATAAGAACAGCCAAGTTCATATCAGAAAAGCCAGCCTGACAAGCTTCTCCAGGAGAATCAATAGCCCACCATCTTCTCATTCAGTTCTCTTTTTATGCGCTGGCAGTGATCCTCAGCTGGGCCCTCCACATGCCACGCCATACTGACTCAATTCAGCTAGGTGTTACAAGTTCACCACTAATTAATCCACCCCACGCAAATAGTATTGTAATCCCTTTTTATTTACCCATCTGTTCTCCCTTATTTTATCAGCCAAAGATAGTAGAATGTCAAGCACTGGATTGTACCCTCTTTCTGTCAGGTGTGTTTAGTCCTGGTACATACTGGCCTGGCCACCTAGCTCTCTCTGTGTCCTGCAACAAGTATGTTGAACACTACCTCTTTGACCACTAGCCATTCTTTTACAATGACAACTTTCCCAACAAATGCTACACACGCTAAGAGGGCAAACCAGGATTTGGCTACACACTCAGTCTCCGGCTTTTGGAAAACATCTTCAACTTCAAGAATCATTTCCACTTTTTCTTTTTCTTTTTCTTTTTCTTTTTGGCAGAACCAGGGATTGAACTCAGGCCCTTGAGCTTGTCAGGGAAGGACTTATTCCACTGAGCCATCTCCCTGGCCCCTCATTTCCACTTTTGGAACTGATCATTTTTTAAATATACTTACTTCTGAGGGGCTGGCATTTCTGGTTCAGATATTCTCAGACGCAATATTTAACTATCAGGAATCCTATACATAGTAGAGGACCACATTTTTCACCTAGGCAAGCTACAAATCAAGACTTCAGTTCGTAGGCCTCAATTTCAAAAAGGCCACACTGTCATTTCCTCAGCCCATCAGCAACATGCTGAAAGTAAAGAAACTGACTCCTGAAATTGTTCACCTGGACCTAGGCCTAATTGTCCTTAGAGCTCAATGATGCATGCCTGAACAGGCCTTCCTCCATGTCCTCTACCAAAGTTTTCTCTCAAAAGAATGGCCTTGTGGCCAGGGAGATAGCTCAGTAGAATAAGTGCTTGCCTGGCAAGTGCAGGGTCCTGAGTTCAATTCCTGGTACCACAAAAAAAAAAAAAAAAAAAAAAAAAAAAAAAAAAAAAAAAAAAAAAAGAAAGAAAGAAAGAAAGGAAAAGAAAAAAGAATGTCCTTGAATACCAGCCTTCTGAATCACACATCCTTTCAGTTTACTACCAGCCTCTGGAGGCTAACTCATCAGACTGCAGCCAATGAGGCTTCACAAGGCTGGCAAAGGTGGAAAACTCCACTGACAGTACAAACCAAGCCAAAGCAACAGTCAGAAAAATGCATTCACTAGTTGTTTTCAAGATTTTTCTCTTTTTATTTTCCTCCAGCTTGAGTTTACATCTGTGTCTGGGAATGAATTTCTTTAAATTTACCCTATTTAGGACCTGCTGAGTTTCTTTTCTTTTTTTAAAAAAAATATAATTAGTTCAGGGTCTACAGGGTCTCACTACACAGATTGGACTCGTAGTGATCCTCCTGTTTTCAGCTTCCCAAGTGCTAGGATTGCAGGCATACATCACCAGGCGGGTCTGACACAGCAAGCATTGAAGCCAGTCCCTGCATTTGCATAAGCAGGTATTTTAGTCTGCTGAGCTGCCAGGCCAGCCTTTGCTGAGTTTCTTGAATTGACTTTATATCTTTGGTCTGATGAAGTTTTCAGCCATTATATCTTCAAATATCTTTTCTGTACCAGTCTTCTCTGCTCTCCTAATGCCTCAGGTTCTGTCCTTGGTGTTCTGCTAATTAAAAATAAATAAAACACACCTCTTTTTGGGTTCATATTAAATAATCTATACTTATCTATCTTTTGGTTGACTGAACTTTCCTTTTGATATCCTTCCTGCTGGTGAGGCCATCTGGTGAATTTATTTTCTTCTGGTTTTGTCTTACTTTGTTATTGCATTTTTCAGAACTTGTTTCTATGTGGTTCTTTGTATCTTTGATTTATTTGCTGAATTATCTTTGCATTTGTTTCAAAAGTCTTCTCCCCTTCATACTTCTTGGACCATTTTTATAATAGCTGCTGTAAAAGTTTTCCTGCTGATGCTGACATCTGTGTCAGCTTAGCAAGGCATCTTTTTTCCCTGCTTGTTGAGTCTTTCCTGGTTCTTTGTATGCTGAGTAATTTTAGATTGTAGCTAGACTTTTTTTTTTTTAATGTATTTTAGTACAAGGACTACTGGGTCTCACCGCACAGATCACGCTTGTAGTGATTCTCCTGTTTTCAGCCTCCCCAGAGCTGGGGTTACAGGTGCGCACCACCACGCCCACTCTCAGTTGCTATGTTAGCGTGCTCTGGGGGCAGGGCCACCACAGCACGCAGGGGATGGAACTCCGGTCCCTGCACCTGCCTAAGCAGGCACTTTAATCTGCTGAGCTATTTGGCCAGTCTTGTACCCAGATTTTTTGAATTATGTTATAAAAGTCGAAGTCTTGTTCAAATCCTGGGGAGAATTTTTATATTTTTATGTTAACATGCAATCAACCTAGTTGGGTTCAGCCTAAGGTGCTGATTAATTTTCTCCATATAAAGTCTGAAGAGCTATTCAGAGCCATCCTGTGATTGTCCCACCCATGGCTGGCAATCTAAGACCAGATAGTGTCTATCCCATTGTGCACTTATCTCCATAGTTATAGTCTGCTGTTTAAGACTCAGATCCATAGGCTGGGGCGATAGGTCAGTGGTCTAAGCACCTGCCTGGTAAGCACAAGGACCCAGGTTCAATCCCTGGTACTGCATGCTGTGCCAGCCCTGTGACAAGCGACTACCGAAACTGGGTGTGGTGGCACACACCTATAATCCCAGCACTGGGAAGGCTGAGACAGGAGGATCACTGAGTCTGAGACGTATAGTGACCCTGTACCAAATAAATAAATAAATGATTTTTTAAAAAGTCAGATCCATGTTTGTATATCTTGGAGGGTGCTCAGAAGTTCACAAACTTCTCCAAGGTGTTTCTTTTTGCCTTGTCCCTGGTATTTCTGAGTTCTCTGTGGTTTTTGCTTTCATGCCCATGTGTGTGTGCATGTGCCCATGTGTGCATGCATGTTGTCGTTGTCATTGTATAGTATCTCCTATCTAGGAAAATGGAACTTTAACTATTCCACTTGATTGCATACTTCCCAGAGCAGTGCTTGTGAGCTTGGAGGACAAAGAGAGAAAAGGCTGTGGACTGTTGTCTCTTTGAGGTGTCACAGCTCCTGTGATAGGCAGGGAAGAATCCCTTGTCCCACTGAGGGCATGGATCTGCTATGGCTGAGATGTCCTAAGGGCTGGGACTCAAGAGAATGTTGAAAAGAAGTCAAAGAAAAAAAAATGCTATTTCACCTGAAACTCATGGTTAGAAATGGCCTTTATAGCAGCTATAGCCAGAACCAGAGGAAATCTTCCTTGAGTTCTTTCTTTCTGTGAGTGAGGTCCATTTCTGGGTTTTGGATTCATTTAAACAGGGAGTGAGGGGGCCGGGGAGATGGCTCAGTGGAATAAGCGCTTCCCTGGCAAGCACAAGGGCCTGAGTTCAATCCTCTGTTCTGAAAAAAAAAAAAAAGATTAAAAAATAAACAGGGAGTGAGGGGCCTGTAATCCCAGTTTGAGTGGGTGCTGAGGCAGGAGGATCACCATGAGTTTATGACCAACCTTGGCTACATAGTGAATTTAAGACTAGCCTGAACTACATAGTGAGTTCAAGACTAGCCTGAACTACATAATGAGACCCTGACTAAAAAATCAATCAATCAATCAAAAAGGAACTAACACGTTTAGATCTGTAGTATCCTCAAGGGACAAAACCAGTGACCATATCTCCAGCTTGGTGGTTGTTCAAATTCTGGTCTTTCTCCCCAGTCTCTGTGCTACCATTTACTTTCGAGGGTACTAAAGTAGCTGTGCTGTGAGGACTGAACAGCTGCAGGTAATGAGAGAGACAAGATAGGATATACCATCTTCGGCTCACTGGGGCTCAGAACTCTTGAACACAGAACATCTTCAAGTCTTTTTTAGTACACGTTAATCTTTTCAAGAGTTTTTCCATCATGTAAAATCATGAGATAGTTACTTTGGAACTATATTAAAAAGTGCAGTGTAGGGGGCCCAGGAGATGGTTCAGTAGAAAAAGCGCCTCCCTGAGTAGACGAGGAGCATCAGGGATTGAAAGCCATTTTTAACCTGTCAAAGCACATCATTTTCAAGTGCAAGGGTCCGAGTTCAATCCCTGATTCTGTGAAAAAAAGTGCAGTGTACCATGGTACTCAGGTGCTTGATACGCTGCGCACATACCTCTTCGAGCCTACATTTGTACTTTCGTACTGTCCAGTGAGTTCAAATAAGGTGCATTCTCCTTCATGCTGTATTCTATGTTATGCCCGAGGCATCAAAACATTGAAATGCATATTATTTTATTACAAATTACTTACCTTTTTTTTAAATTTTTATTTCATTGAAGTACAGATATCAATCAGTTTTAAGATACCTTGACAAGATGGATTTGATAAATTAATACATTGCAAACTGTTTTCATAATGTTTTGGTATCATAGAAGGGGCATACATGATATTATACTTACAGACATTATTATAGCATATCTCTCTTATCTGTAAATTAAGAGAGTGTATCTGTTTTCATATCTTATTTTTTATACCTGAATTACATCAAAGATTCAATAATTAATACTTTCTACCTTGTTATTTTCCTAGTGGTTGTCCATAGTACTAGAAGCCAACATAATATCCTGTCCAACCACCATTAGTGCAAATCTTGGCTCTCATAGAATTATACAGCAGCACGGCGTTATCTATCCCAACTGTACTGTTCATACACACACATCATGATTCTTCCTTTCTATACCCCTTCCTTTGTCTACACCTGTCAAAGATGGGCACTCCACTGTCATTAAACCAATTTAGGTGCCTGAACTTGATGACACAATCCAACACAGTCCAGCATTCCACAACAACAGTGAGTTATCTGAAGAAGTTGTCGATCATAGCCATTTACAGCTCAACTTATTATTATGGCCCCGCAGTGTATACCTCATTTTTATACTTTTCTGCTGGATGGTTAAGACCTAGATAGAGCAAGACCTATATACCAACACATGTACTTTATGTTTCTTATGAGGTCAGTGAAGTCCCCTCAGGGTTTATCTTGTAGTCCTGTACCTTATTCTGTAGATCCTTTGTCTGTGTCATCCATGTGGATGAGTCACGGTCAATACTTGACCAGTTTGCTCTCTGTGAGAGCTTGAGAGAAAGTTTTCTCTCCATGTGACTCTCCCCAGGCACACTATAGAACTTCAATCTCTTTCTTCTATGGCTCCATAATCTCCTTGTTCAGAAAATTTTGAGCTCAACTGAGTTTCATGATGTTGTAGTACAGGTTCTCCTATGTCCTGAGTCTTCGCTGACCTTGAAAGGCTAGGGCCAAAATGTTGGCTGGCCTTGTGGCTCTTCTATTTCTCCAATTCTGGTCTGTGAACTTAGGTTGTTAACCATCCAGAAGAAAAGCTGATTAGTATCCTGAAGCATATGCCATTCATTTTGCCTTACGTGACTCAATTGTTTTTAGTTGTTATACATTTCCATTTGTATTTCTTCTTTTCACTTCTTATACTAGGGAGACTATACAATATTTACACATGTGTGTCTGGTTATATTGCTTTGTATTATGCATTGGGCATCATCTTTGTGTTTTCGAAATGATGTGTTTTGACAGGTTAAAGATGGCTTTCAATCCCTGATGCTCCTTGGCAAGAGGTGCATTGGGGCTGGCCAAGCATCTCACTCTTCATGTAACTGTAGGAGCTCTGCACTCTCTTGAGCATGATGGGCTTGGGGTACCTGTACTTCTCACATGGCAGACCAAGGCTCCATGATCAGTGTTTCCTAGAGCCCTGGAAGACTGCCACAAGAATTCTGGTGGTAGCTGGGCATGGTGGCGCAGGCCTGCAATCCCAGCACTCACAAGGCTGAGACAGGAGGATTATTGTGAGTTGGAGACCAGCCTGAGCTACAAAGTGAGCTTAATGCCAGCCTGAACTGTCTCAAAAAGACAAAAAAAAAAAAGAATTCTGGTGGCCTAGCATTGAAAGTTCCCAAGCCACAGTCCATCAACTAAGCAAGTCTCCAAGAAGCAGCCTAGACTTGGGCATAATAATGGGGAGAAGCTACTCAGAACGGACTGACTATGGGTAATGAAAGGCTCCCTGGGCTCCAAGAAATGGACAAGCTGCTTAGTATTGAGAGCTTGCTAATTCATAAAGCAAGAGGCAATTTCCTTTTGTTGGGTGAATGACTGCACAGGGTACAGTACATGGCATATATCTTGTTCTGGATCAGAGCTACCAAGCATAGCCTTTGAATCCCTACATGCATGGAGCAAATATATATTTATTCAGTATGGCAGTGTTAAGCATTGTGAGTCATGAAAATTAATACCTACTCTCTGTCCTTCAAGGTTGCAATGTTGTAAAAAAGAAATACATAGGGACTGGGAGATGGCTCAGTAGAATAAGCACTTCCC
The DNA here is from genome assembly GCA_004027165.1 of Ctenomys sociabilis. Lineage (NCBI taxonomy): Eukaryota > Metazoa > Chordata > Mammalia > Rodentia > Ctenomyidae > Ctenomys > Ctenomys sociabilis. Next base: position 12,607 of record PVKA01037761.1, on the reverse strand, counting down.
TGGAAAGTGTAAGGACCTGAATTCAATCCCTGGTTCTGCAAAATAAAAAAAAGAAAGAAAGAAAGTAAAGAAATATATAGATATTTATGTCAATAATTGTACTAAACTTGCCATTGATGAGAGTTGAAGAGCTTTATGAACTCAGAAAGAAATATCTAGTTTAGCCTCCAACCATTTGTTTGATTTAAACATTTACTTTTCTCCCAAATCACCTGGGGAACTTTAAAAACATAATAATCTTGTGCCTTAGATTCTGATCTTAATTGAATAGATTAATTCATCAGGTTGTTCATTTGTTTCGTTACTGGGAATTGACCTTTACATTGAATTATATTCCCAGCCTTTTTTTATATTGTTTTTTGTTTTAAAACAGAATCTAAGTATGTTACTGTTAGGACTGGCCAAATGGGTCAGCAGATTAAAGCGCCTGCAAGCAGGCTCAGGGGTTGGGGGTTCAATCCCCAGGCCTGCCATGTCGGCCCCACTCCCAGGAAGCACTGAGACATCAATTGAGACTGGGCATGGTGGTGTGTGCCTGTAATCCCAGCTCTTGGGAGGCTGTAAACAGGGGGATCACTATGAGTCTGATCTAGTAGTGAAACCCTGAACATCCTGTAGACCCTTCCGAAAAAAAATTAAGTCAGTATTACCTAAGCTGTACTCAAACTTCTGATCCTTCTGTCTCAGCCTCCCAGAAAACTGAGTTTACAGGAATGTACCACCACAACCAGTCCCATCAGGAATTAATAAAGAGCTCTCCAAGCATTTCTAAAGGGGAGACATCACTGTGGCCAGTGCCCCATTTCTTGCTGATTAGACTCAAGTAGATTCCTCTGTGAATGCCATGACTCCCTCTGGGAAACAAGGGTGTAGCCGCGGACGTGTAATTCTAACAATTGCCCATGTGGTTCCTATCATCAGGAATGTTAACGTTGCCTTATTCCAACTGTGCCCAGTAATCAATAAAAACTACTCTGAATCTAAACACTGCCCTAATGTCAAGCGGGGCAGTCCCTACCCACCACCATGACCTCGACAGAATACTAACCCAAAGGTTCTCTCAGTTCCCACCTGATGCCCATTTCAACTTTAGTGCCAAGACCCATTCACTCACACTTTGGGGAAGAGTTCCTATGTTAGCTCTTCCCCACCCTCTCTCCATCTTCACCTCACTGGCTACTTATTTAGCCCAACATGGGAGTTATTTGGTTCCCACATTTCCACACACTTGGGCCTCTGCTTGAATCCTAATGTCCACCTTCAACAAATTGTTTCATCTCTCTAAAACTCCCCTCTCTTTATCTGTAAAATGTAGGAAACAATACCTGCCTTATAGAATGTTTTGGAAAAATTGAATGAAAGCGTGCTATCTTCAAAATTGATAGATGCAATGCGATTTTTGTAACTTCTATGATTCCCCACCAGGTTTTAATCCTGGAAACAACAGTTTACACATCTGTTTTAGGAAATCTAGATAAGATTTATTTGACAGTCTTATAAAGATGAAAGAGAACCTTATCTAGTAAAAAGAATGAGGAAAAATTTATATGATAAATGGTTTATTGAGATTTTTGGTCTTTCTCTCTTCTATTAATCTACGAACATTTAGATAATACAGGCTGGCCAAATAGGTCAGCAGATTAAAGCACCTGCAAGCAGACACAGGGGCCAGGAACTCAATTCCCCGGCTTGCCGTGCTGGCCAGCTCCCCCCCATGCGTGCTGAGATGGCAATTGAGACTGGGTGTGGTGGTGCATACCTGTAATCCCAGCTCTTGGGAGGCTGTAAACAGGCATATCACTATGAGTCCAATCTAGTAGTGAGACCCTGAACACCCTGTAGACCCTTCCCTAAAATACAAAAAGAAAATAAAAAAGACAATTCAGAGAATGAACTTTAAAACTGTAGGCCTACTTAATTTGCATATTCTTATAACTGTGGATGCATTAAGGGACTGTTATCACTAGACGTTCCATATTCTTTCTCTTTTTGACCTCAATTATAAATCTGCTACCATTTGCTCTATTTTTTTTAAGAACTTGTTTTTCCTTTTAACTCATCATTAGCTTTTATGTAGCTTTTAGGATTCATAAATCTGTATTTCCTTACCCTAGAAATAATCATGCATATGGATGATTTCAGCTTTATTATTTCCAGTGTTAGAAAATAAAGATTTTACAAAAACCCCTTTTGTGTGTGTGTGTGTGTGTGTGTGTATGTGTGTATCCCTTGGCTTCCATAAGCCCTCTTGTCAAAGTAGGACATAACCTACTTTAATGTCAGCTATTATGAAGGATTAAAGAAAGGGAAAAAATACTCCTAACCTAATTTTTAAAATGGTTCCTTCCTAAGTAGAATGGGAACTAAAGGAAATACAGCTCTCAAGGAAAATGGGAAGAGGAAGGATCACACATGAAAGAAATATGTTCACATGAGACGCACACTCAGGTTCAAGGGGCAATATTTAGGGAACTGATACAAAAGAGCTGGTATGTTCTTGGAAAATGAATGTGTACAGGTATGTGTGCACGCATATGTGTGTGTGTGTGTGTGTGTGTTTGTAATTCTCCAGATTTAGGTGTTTCAAGCACATTACTAATGAAAGTGACAATGAGAAATTCACCACTGAGACATTTAACGTTAAAACTGTAGTAACATGAATGACAGTTGGGGACAGCCACATGTGATTGAGAAGAAAAGGCCGGTGCCTTCCATGCTGAGAAAACCCTATTTCCTCCAAATCCTTTTTTTTGGTTGGGAAGAAAAAACAACGCTATTCCTCTCCCTAAGCTTTTTGGGGAGTTCTTTCTTTGCTCCTTTTTCTCCCTTTGGTGTGGGTTCCCACCATAATAACATGTCATTTTTTATTTCTCAGTAACCTATAAACATGGCAATGACAATGGAATAAAAAATGTTTCACTTAGAAGTCACATCCTCTGCTAGCCAGACTTTCCAACGCCCTCCTGTAACTTCTGCTGCACTGAATTGTTTCCTGCCTGTTTTCTGTCTGAACGTCAGGGTGGTACGATGTAATTGGGTGAACAAGAAAGGGCTTGCTTTGGGTTTTAGAAGCAAAGTTTCAAACCCTAATTAGAATGTGATCACAGTATCCTGACAAATTTGCCACAGTACCACCCAGCCAATGTGTGCGTGCATCATACTACCCATTCTGGAAGACATGGAAGACATCTTGGTTGAAACAGTTGGAGATGGTTTCCTTTGTCTTCTTTTCCATTGGTTGCATAAAGTGAGTGGCAGCATTGTGCTTTGTCACCTAGTAGGTAGAACATTTCGCTCTAGCAAGCCCTTATCCTTGAGTTTCAGATGACGTAAATGCTTAAAGCTCTTCTCTCTCAGCATGACAGGGCCACAGTGCAGCTGAGGGCCTTTCTTTCAATGAATGGTAACCAGAGCAAACACTGAGCACATGTAACATTCTATGTGAAGAATGGCCATCAGTCCCAGCAGAGGGAAAGCCGTACAGTGGGAGTTCAGGGTCAGAGCAAGGGAGGGGACAGAGGATCCTGCTGGCACAGGCAGCTGGCATTCACCGTGAGCCAGGTGGGAAGAAGGAGCTTAGGGTGAGGCTCGCAGAGGCTCTGTGTCCACTGCACAGTTGCTTTCCCAGAAATACATGGAAGAGAAACACGTGCTGAAAGCAGGCAGGGGACATTAGTCACACTATTTTTGTCATAACCTCCCTAATTTCTCATACGTACTCATACCCATCAGGGAAGGTTAAGAGTAGCCATGAGCAAGGTGCTATGTTGCCAGAAACTTCCTTGGCACAGATCAAGGGTTTCCAAAGGGCAGCAGTAGGACCCAGGAAAAAAAATTCAAGGGTGGTGGTAGATTTCAGTCTAATCCTGAGAAGAGAATCCTACCAACGGAGACCTGGCCCCAGCTGCCCTACTGTGAATGCCCTTCTCCCTGCCTTGTGCCCTGCAGCTACCTCAGATCACCTACGTCTGACTTCTTACAGCTCAGCCCTGCCTGGTCTCAAAAGCAGATCCACCTCCAGCCAGCCGGATGTTAGTTGCTCCTCCCTGAAAGTAAGAGGCCTTCTTCAGCAAAGTCTTGGAGTCCCTTGAGCTGGCCTGAGTCATGGTGCCTGCTGAGACTGCACTCTGCACTGCAGAGGAACCCCTGGGCTCCCACAGCCCTCGATTCTCCTACCAGGCCCCTAAAACAGTTTCAACACACTCTCCCCTAGGAGGAGGAGCAGCTGGAGACCCTGCCACTGTGCAGTTTGACGCTATCCCAGGTGTTCACCTCTGGGAACCTCCATATTCTCCAGCCAGCCAGCCAGCCAGCCAGCCAGTGGAAAGCTGAGTTTCATCTTGCCATATGATTGTGTTATGTGACAAGTGATGACAAGTCCTAGGCTGTTGCCATCCAGAGCTCTGGCCCTCTCCCTATTCATGTGCGCCCCAGGTGACTCAGGTTTGTGCCCTCAGACTCCTCAGCACCGCTGTTCCAGGGCTTTCCCTGCCTCCCTACTCTGGAGACTTGGTCTGAGTGTGCCCAGTCACCTCTTCAAGTGAAAAGTAGGAGAGGAACCTTGATTCTGTTCTCCCTGCATGCAGCGCCACCCCCCAAATCCCATGATATTTGCTTCAACACATAGCTGATCCTCAAAAATCTCCAAAGGAGGAATTTTTTGTTTGCCTTGAGGACACACAGTGCTTTGTACTGGACAGGTCAGTCCACTGAAAGTGTCCTCAACCTGAGACAGATTGGGAGTTGGCAGACAAATGGTTTGTCTCCCTGATTTCCCTGGCTGGCTTAATTCTGAGCCACGGTTTTCAGAATTTCTTAGTTGGAAGCTGGTGCAATGACATAAAACTTTTTTTTCTTTTTTTGAGACAGGATCTCACTATGCAGCTCAGGCTGGTCTCGAACTCACAACAAATCTCCTGCCTTAGCCTCCCGAGTGCTGGGACTACAGGCCTGCACCACCACGCCCGGCTATGGCATAAAACTGGAATCCTAATTGCTTGGGAAACTGAGGCAAGAGGATTTCTTGAGCCTAGGAATTCAAGGCTAGCCTGTATAGCACAGTGATACCCCGCCTCAAAAAGAAAAAAAAAAAAAAAAAAAAAAGCTGAGTGTAATAGTGCTAGCCTATAATCCCAGCACTCAGGAGATTGAGGGAGGAGAATCATTTTGGAGTTTAAGACCAGCCCCGGCTATAAAGTGAGCTCAAGGTCAGCCTGAACTCCTTAGTGAGATCCTGTAAAAAAAAAAAAAAAAAAAGAAAGAAGAGAATGACCTAGTAGGATTGAATTTTATTTGCCCACAGTGAAGACTTCCTTAAGTAATGAATCTTCCTGGATTTCTTCCTTTTTCTCTCCAGTCTACTACTTCCAGAGTTTCCTGGGAGTCTGTCTCAAATAAGTTCCTTGTGCTTAAATCCTTATCTCAAGGTCTTCCATATCTGAGACTTGGTATGATTCTCAACACATAGTAGGCACACAATTACTTAATCAGTCTTCAGTAGGTCCTTTAACAAGTTCAGGCTGCCTTTAACTCACTCACCAGGCTAGCCAAATACAGCGATCCTCCTGCCTCAGCCTCCTGAGTGCTCAGTTACAGATGTACATCCCGATACCCAGCTGCAGCGATCATCTTCTATTCAGAAATCCATGGTTTTCACTTGGGAGGCCTGGAAAAGGAGCCATTAGTTGGAAAGATGAAAACAGGGCCTCTTCTCCCATGGCATCAATGTGTTTTCAGATATTAGTGGAGGCTGGGCTCAGAGGTTCTTAGGAAATCATTGGCTCTTGAGCCAGCATGTCACCTGTTACGGACGTTGCAGCCCAGGCTACTGAAGAGCCTGTGATTTTCTACCACCCTTGGGTTAGTTCACAGCACAACAAAACTCAGAGGATGTTGAGACCCCAGAGAGCTGGGTTAGAAACTGCGATTAGGGCCGGGGAGATAGCTTAGTAGTAAGTGCTTGCCTGGCAAGCGCAGAGTCCTCAGTTCAATCCCCAGTACCGCAAAAAAAAAAGGAAGAAAGAAACTGGATCAGAGTCATGCATGGAATGAGGTTGTAATCACCCCCCCAGGCTAGCATCCTCCTCCCTCTGGTGGGCTGGCACGACATGACCATTGCTGTGTCACCCGTGAGTCACATGAAGGACATGCAGAGATGCCGGCTGCATTTCTGGGTGCATACAGGAAGATGCTGTCCTGACCACTCTGCTCACAGCGAGGTGCCCAGCTCTCCTATACTTGTCGCAGTTTCAGCCCCTCCAGGCTTTCTGGGGTGCTATTCTAGGAGGACCAGACCTCAAGGGTAACAAGTCATACCAGGCCATTCATGCAGGGGGTTGGAGAAATTAAGCACTGGTGAAGTGAAACTGAAACTGGCAACCAAAGTGTTTCCATATCAGGCCTGAACAGAACCAGATTCCCCCAACCCACCCCAGCCTCCCCTATGCCCCCACCTTCAACCCCTGCCCAGATAAAGTTTCTCTATGAAATTCAGGCTGGCCTTGAATTCACTTTGTAGTCCAGGCTGGCTTCAAATATGCAGCAATCCTCCTGGCTCAGCCTCCCCTGAGCTGGGATTATAGGCATGTACCACCTCAACCATCCATGAAGAATTTCTTTCCTTGCTTAAGTTTTAAGATTTTTAGCATAGATGACCACGTGCGAAATGAGATCTCTATGTCCAAGGACAAGGAGTGGCCCTGCCTACAAGTCTCTGGATGTCACATTTATTTATTTTCTTGAGACAGGCTCACCTCATGTAGCTCAGTCTGGCCTTAAACTCACGGTGATCCTCCTGCCTCAGGCTTCCAAGATTATAGGTGGGTGTGAGCACACCCTATCCCATATCCTTTCTATCCAAACAGGAGCTCATGGAATTCAGAGACAGGATATCCGGGTTGCAGCTGGGGTCTAGACATGCTCATAGGGCAAAGGCAGGTGCTTTGGGTACCCACTCGCAAGGCAGTGCATCACCTGCCAAGGACCGTGGACTCAGGCTGTGGCTAGCTGTGGAAGCTCATGAAAAGAAGTGCATTAGGGCTTTTGTGGGCTGAGGTATGACAGTAGGAGGCAATTTGTGAGAAGTCAAAGGTGTCAGAAATGATGTCTGACAACCCTAGGCCTGGCTGAATGGACATAAGTGAACACAGAAGTGAAGAGACGGTGGAGGCCAGACAAATAGCTCAGTGGATTGAAGTGACTATAAGCAGGCACAGGGGCAAGGGGGTTGATCCCTGGGCCTACTGTGCTGGCCCTGCCCCCGGGGCACACGGAGACAGCAATTGAGACTGGGTGTGGTGGTGCACTCCTATAATCCCAGCTCTTGGGAGGCTGTAAACAGGACAATCACTAGGAGCCCTTGTGCTTGCCAGGCAAGCACTTATTCTACTGAGCTATCTCCCTGGCCTCCAAAGAGTCCAATCTAGTAGTGAGACCCTGAACACCCTATAGACCCTTCCCTAAAGATACAGAAGAAGAAGGAGAAGGAGGAAGAGGTATGGTGGGCCTGAGCACAAAGGGATGGAAAAGAGCTCAATCAGTAGCACTAGCATCAAGTTCAGAGGAAAGTATCAACAAGGCAGTCTTAGAGAAGAACCACTCTGCGCTGGCCCCGTGGAGCACAGCACTGAATTGCGTTTCGTAGTTCTCTGCCACTAGGAACAAGACTGGCCCCAGCGGGGTGGGGAGCTAGACTTACGCACCAGGTTTGTAGTGGGGGTGTGTTCCTCCATGAGGAGACTAAAGGGAAGCTGAGCACCATGGGCACACCTCTAATCCCAGCTACTCAGGAGGCTGAAACAGGGGAATCACTTGAGCCCACGAGTTTAAGACCAGTTCATGCAGCATACGAGTTGTAATCAAAACATCCATGATGCTAAATAAAATTTTAAAATGTTATTACATGCCAGGCATGGTGGCGCAGGCCTGTAATCCCAGCACTTGGGAGGCTGAGGCAGGAGAATTGTTGTGAGTCTGAGACCAGCTTGAGCTACAAAAGTGAGCTTAAGGCCAGCCTGAACTGCATAGTGAGACCTTGTCTCAAAAAGACCAAAAAAAAAAAAAAAAAAAAAAAAGTTATTACAATAAAAGAGATACTGGGGCCGGGCATGGTGGCGCATGCCTGTAATCCCAGTACTGGGGAGGCTGAGGCAGGAGGATTGTTGTGAGTTCGAGACCAGCCTGAGCTACAAAGTGCGCTTAAGGCCAGCCTGAACTACATAGTGAGACCCTGTCTCAAAAAGACAAAAATAAAATAAATAATAAAAGCGACACTGCCATTAATCTCCCCCTCACCCCCCACCCCAAAAATCCTCCTTTTGCTTTGAACACATTTATACCACCATTCTCACCATTTTCTGAAACAGCTCTGGAAATTCTCTTCTGGGAATATCTCTAGTTATGCTGCTGTGGCTGCCTTGGTGTTCTAAGTGCATTCAAAACACTTGTAATTCATGGTCACTTTGTCTCTAGGGAACTGGAAGTCACATAGTTCTGGATCCATTGAATACATGGATGAGGACACACTGTTGAGTTTGTTTTTTTTTTTTTTTTAGGTTTTTTTAGGTTCAACCGGGTATTGAACTCAGGCCCTTGCGCTTGCCAGGGAAGCGCTTATTCTACTGAGTTTGATGTGTAATCAAGATCATATGTTGCCTGAACGGGTCTTGCAGTGGGGGCATGTTCGTCCATGAAGAGACAAAAGGGAAGCAGGGCCCCGTGGGGCACTCCGCTTCCCTGTGTTTGCCAGGGAAAACGCTTATTCTACTGTTGAGTTTTTATTGAACAGAAATTGCCCTGAATGTTTTTAATTAATTCAAGACATTGGGGCAGCCACAAAAAGACACTCATGAAAAAAGGCTTCCATCACTGCCTCCGAAAGTGACAAGGACAGTGGGACAAGTGTGTCTGAAGGGAGGGGGTAGATTTCATCTCCCTGAGAATAGTATTTACTTGGGAGCAGTAAACCATTGCGATGGGATTACATGTGCCATAGTTAAGATAGGTGTATTTACTTTTAAATTTACTACTGCTTTATTTTTTTTTTTAATTAGGACGTGTTTTTAGTACACAACGATTGTATTCATTGTAGAGAACTGGTAGTATGTAAGGGGGAAGGGCTTCGAGGGGAATTAATGAAAATGTGCCATTGACTATACTAAATTTTTACTTTGAACATTCACCATGTTTTTTTAGCTTACATCTCGTAGTAGTACAACCCACTAGCTACAAAGGGCAGGGCGGGGGAGGAATGGATGATTGGACAGACAGGCACAGAGGTAAGACACATGGTGAGTCATACTACAAGGGATGCCCAAGAAAGGAAGTGGTCACTTCTAGGATGTAAAGGGAGAGAAGTGCCCCTCTCTATAAAGATGAAACCCATAATGAAATAGACCCTATAGCAAAACAAGAGAGAAAGTAAACTTGATTTCCTGGTTTATTTTTAAATAGCACCAGCTGGGCAAGGTGGTGTGTACCTGTATTCTTCATACTCTGGGGAGCTGAGGCAGGAAGAATACAAGTTCAAGCCCAGCAGGAGCAAATCAGTGATGTAGAGGGAACTTACCTAACACACAAATAAAACAAAGTAGCTCTGGCCTCAGCATGAGGGCACACACCTGTAATCCCAGCGATCAAGAGCTGAAGCAGGAGAACTACTGCCAGGATGAGGCCAGCCCAGGCTGCACAGTGAGTCCAAGGCCATATTGAGCTACATGGCAAGATTCTGGAGGGTCTGGGGATATAGCTCAGTGTCATAAGCACCTGCCTGGCAAGTGTAAGGTCTCAAGTTCTAATAATTCCCGGTACAGCAAAAAGAAAGCAGGGGTGGTGAGGACTTGGCTTAGTGGGTTAGTGCAAAGGTTTGTGTTCAAATCTCAGTACTGAGTAAAAAGGGGATGGTAAGAGAAGGAGAGCTTTAGGGGCTGGGAGATGGCCCAGTAGAATAAGCACTTCTTCCCTGGCAAGCGCAAGCATTTTGAGTTCAATCCCCAGTTCACCAAAAATTAAAATAAAGTTAAAAATAAAAGGAGAGCTTTAAATAAAAAAGTAATTGGATCCTAAAGAGATGGCTTTGGGGATGAATCCTTAGCTGTCATCTTTTTTCTGTTTTTGTCCACATTTGGGTGGAGCTGACAGAGGCAGTTATCAAATTAGAAAGTGCTAGAATTCTATGAAGATCACAAAACTCTGCACTAAGACTCAAAAAACATCGTGAGAAATTTGAAATTAAAAACATAATGCCAGTTTTTACTAGGACCAAGGATTAGATACTTAAGTATAATTTAATAAGATATGCACAAGGTTTGTATGAAGATAACTACAAAACTGAATAAAGAAAAGGTTGGGATTAGCACGGGGGTGTTATACCCTGACAATGATGACTCCATCTTGCCTCCATGACTCACCTTCACCCTAGTTCCAAGAAGTACTAAAAAGGACAAAAACATGTTTTACCCAAGGCTATTGATCCAAGAATTGGCTAACTACAATGCCTTTGTTGAGTTAACATACCATCACTTTATGTCCTACTCTGCCCTCACATTGTCCAAATTAGGAAACTTTTTGCATAGCTTCCCCCAGGTATGCTCCAGCCAACCCTGTTAAAGGTCATAACCACAATAACCTTTGCTATTGGCTTCTGTAATTGGCTTGCTTAATGAGTAATCTTGCAGTTTTTGGGCTTAAATTGTTGTGCCTCCCCTTACTCTGGGCTCCTCTCTGTCTCTTGGACTCAGAGGATGCCGCTGGGTACCAGCTACAATAAAGCACTTCACATTTTTGGACTTGTCCCATTGTCATTTGATTTTTGAGTTACAACAGGGGGTAGGGTGTTTGCCTAGCATGGGCAAAGGCCTGAGTTCAGTCTTCAACACCACCATCAAAAAAGAGTAAAAGAAAGTCAAAGAAGAGTGAACTCTGATGGATTTTTCTCCACCTTAATAAAAAATTCAGCTAAGCCATCATGGTGGGAAGCCAATATGGAAGTCAAATGCTACGCTCCGCCTTCCTCCGCCCTGGTCAAATTTCAGCCTCCTACTTCCTTTTCACAATGTCCTGTTTCTTGTTCCTACCTGCTGCCCAATCACTATCTGCCACGTCACACAGACTGCCCCCCCATCCTGCCCCTATATAGTCTGTTCCCCTGGCCAGGCCCCCTGAAGCTCCACGTCTGTACTTTCCGTTGGACTTCCCCATACCCCCAATAAAGGCTGCTTTCACCTTTCCTGTCTCTTGATGACCATATAGACCCAGCTGGAAGGCACAAACCATGAAAGATAGAACTGATAAACTGGACTTCATTCAAATTAAGTTTTCTCTGCTCTGTGAGAGCCACTGGGGCTGGGGAGATGGCTCAGTAGAATAAGTGCTTCCCTGGCAAGTGCAAGGGCCTGAGTTCAATCCCCAGTTCTGCAAAAAAGAAAAAAAAAGCCACTTCCAAGTGAATGAAAATACAACCTTGCTGATGGAAGAAAATGGCTGAAAAAGTCATCTGACAGAACTGTTCTCTAAAATATCCTAAGAAACTCTTAGAATTCATCCATAAGAAATTTGACCCAGGTATGATGGAACATGCCTATAATCCCAGGAGTCAGAGGCAGGAGGACCACACCTTTGAAGTCAGCCTGAACAACTTGATGACTTAGTGAGATCCTGTCTCAAAGTAAATAAAAGATTTTAAAAAGTGGGGGCTGAGGACTTAGCTCAGTGCAAATACCTTGAGTTCAATGTCCAATAGCCCCCAAATATGCACCATGTAATATTAAAATGGGCCAGAGCCTCTGATAGGCATCTCACTACAGAAGATAAACAGACAGCAAATAAGCTTATCAAAAGAATTCTGGTGGGCTGAGATGTGGGGACTCTCACATGGAGACTGTCCTTCGCTGTCAGTGGGACTCAGAATGGTCCAGCTAGCTGCTGCAGAAGCAGCTTGATTGTCTCCTACAAAACTAAGCATACTCTTACCATACTATCCATCAATTTTACTTCATGAATACCTCAAAGTTGAACTGTGTCCATGCAGAAAACCAAATGTATATCTGTATCACACCTAAGGATATTCATAGAAACTGTCAAAACTTGGAAGCAACCAAGATGTCCTTCGGTAGGTGAATGGACAAACTGCAGCACACCTACACCGCAGAATATAATTCAGCGCTAAATGAAAGAAAAGTATGGCAACCTGTGTTGTAGGCAGCTGAGTTAGAAATATTCTAGGCAGTCAAACAGGGCCAGGCCCTCAAGGAGAAAGATGGCAGACAAGGTGACTTTGTAACTTGGAAGAGACAGACACTCCCTATGGGCCACACCTCAAAAGGAGGAAACACAGCTACATACTTCCCTAGGGATGGGCATCAGAGACTGATATTCTAAATAGGTATCAATAACTTTAAAGAGCCTAACCCCAATAGGAAGAGACCCTGTCCCATATTCATACCCGCTTGCTAATCAATTTTACCTGAGCAATAGTGCTTGTAATCTCATTGGTTAACCATAGTTTTGTCCCACCTCTTGTCCACCTAAGCAAATTCCCATGTCTTTACCACCTTAGACCTGTCTCACCACATGGTTTTCCTCTATAAAAGTCCCTGGAAGAGACAGTTTC
>PVKA01037760.1:0-20766 GCA_004027165.1 Ctenomys sociabilis | reverse complement strand
CACATGAGGAATGGTTGAAAAAGATGTGGTATTTCTATATAATGGAGTATTACTCAGCTATTAAGAATGATAAGTTCGAAGCATTTATACTGAAGTGGATGCCACTTGAACATATACTCATAAGTGAAATAAACCAGACACACATGTGTAAATATCATATAGTCTCCCTAGTATAACAAGCGAAAAGCAGAAATACAAAGGAGACATACAACAACTAAAATCAATTGAGTCAGATAAGGCAAAGTGAATGTCATATGCTGCAGGATACTAATCAGCTTTTCTTCTGGATGGTTAACAACCTAAGATCCCAAGTCAGAGTTGGAGAAATAGAAGATCCACAAGGCCAGCCAACATTTTGGCCCTAGCCTTTCAAGGTCAGTGAAGACTCAGGACATAGGAGAACCTGTACTGCAATACTGACTTTCTTCATGAGGACTTTACTGCTCTTCCCCCTCTCTTTTCTCTTTTTTACCTTACTGTATTCCTCAACAACTCAAAGGAGATGGCATGAAAAAGAAAGAGCAGCTACTCCGCACGGTGGGAAGACTAATTAGGTTCCCCAAGGCCCCTACCCTGATTTTCTCTTTATTCTTGATCTTGTCTATATGATGCAATTTTTCCACCATAGAACTTAGTGGGCCATGGACTTTATTCAGTCTTTTACAGTTCAAGCAGACCAAATATCAGGATAGAAAAGAGTTGGAAAAATGCTGTCAATAATTTTGGTTTCCAAGAGAAAATGCACTTCTTTGCAGGCTCAAGGATTCTTAACAAAATCCTTAGATTTGAAAATATATAAGCTTGATATTTTAGCAGAGAAAAAAGGGAATTGTGTTAACTAGTTATTGAAAGGGTGGGGAAAAGTTCCTTGAAACAGGGCTAGGAGGAGTGAGAGCTGGCATGTGTGGCCATGGCTAGGGAATACCTGTAGAGGATGAGGACACCAGAAATGGCTCCATCATTTGTTTGTCTAAAACCATAGCCTAATTTATCAGTAGTTTTTTTTTCTTTTATTTTTTATGTATTTGGTACAGGGTCTCCTTGCCTAGCTTGGACTCATAAATCCTCCTGTTTTCAGGCTCACCAGTGCTGGGATTAGAGGTGGGTGCCACCACACCCATGTCTTGGTGGCTGGTTCTGCACACCCAGGGCCAGGGCCGATGCTGAATGTAGTGCCAGGGATCAAACCCTGGTCCCTGCACTTGCCTAAGCAGGCATTTAGTTTGCTGAGTTATCTCACTAGCCCTCTTTTTTATAAAAAAAAATAATGTATGATCCTAAACCTAGCAAATTTTAGATCAATTTATCACATTAAAAATTGTTAAAATGTGAAAACTTAGAGAAATATGCCCTACCACTGAAGAATGTGATCAATGATATGGAGTGTGCCTAAGGAGGGTCACATGGAGAGAAAACATGCTCTGTTTGCTTTCACAGAGAGCAAATTGGTCAAGCAATGGCTGTGACTCATCCACATGGCTGACACTGACAAAGGGTCTTCAAAGTGCAGTACAGGGTTTCAGGAGAAATCCGGAGGGGACTTGACTGACCTTATCAGATCCAAAAGTTACATTTCTTGTTATATAGGTTTTCCTTTATCTTGGTCTTAACCGTCCAGCAGAAAAGTGTAAAAGTGAGGTATAAAAAGTACAGTCATATTAATTTGCTGAGCTGTAAAAGACTCAAGTCAGAAACTTCTGACATTGCCAGTCCTACAGACAACCCACTAATATTATCGACTACTGGACCATATTGGAATATTTTGCTGAATTCATGCACCTACAATATTTAAATGACTATGGAATACGTTTCTCTGACAAAACTGAACCAAAAAAGAGGATACAAATGAATGACCATTTTGTATCTGTAGATTCAAAATAGTTAGGATAGATATACAGCTACATTCTCTTAATTCAATGAATAAAAAGATTTGTTCTAATCGTGTTTGTGGACAGGATATCATGTCTACATCTTGTACAATGAATAACCACTAAGACAACAATATATAATGTATTTATTATTGAAACTGTCCTACTAATCAGTTTTGAAACTGTCTCATTATTATTTGTTTCTCAATAAAATTATTTTTTAAAAAGAGAGAAATATGCCCTAATAGATCTTTTGGCCCACCACCTCTTCCATTTCCAGCCTTGTAACGGATCAATACTAAGGACGATGACTGGGGAGAAAGACCATACGTCATACCTAAAAACTGAACTGGAAGACCAATGGTAATCATAGTTTTCAGAATGGACTGGAAGTATTTGGCTATTACTGGAAATTTTAGTACTTACGGTGAACACTGTAAGTATGATTTAACCCTTGTATGCATGCAATACAGTAGAAAAGGAGGGAGGGAGAGGGCAAGTGAATAAAAGAAAAGAAAGGGGAGAAAGATTATCCAACTCAGGAAAAATTATAGAAAAATTAGAGGGCCAGACAGGAAGCACTGATTTGTGGAAAGTAGATAGCTAGAAGCAGTTGTGAAGTGGTCAAAGAGACAAGGGTGAGATGAACATCCTGATGGAGGAAAGAGCCTTAATAAGTCTTTCAAAGAAGAAAAATCATAATCCTATTGATAATCTTGGGAAAGACCCAGTAATAGCAGCATTATGTTTCCTCTAAGGCATTTTTGACACTCAGGACCAAAAAACCAGAATCTTTCTCTTTCTCTCTCTTGCGCGCTAGCACAGAACCAGGGATTGAACTCAGGCCCTTTGGCTTGCCAAGGAAGCACTTATTGTACTTGCCAGGGAAATGCTTATTTTAGAACCTGTCCTCTTAGCAACATTTCACTTAAGAAAATCTGCACCTAAAATTATTTCCAAACTTAGAGGAAAATATCACACATTTCCCAAAATTTGTAAATTCCCTCAGGTGAAGAAACATTTCATTTTTTCTTCTGGTTACTCATAACATTCCTAGTTGTGGACTCTTTATCTTATTAAAAGAAATGTTCTACTATTATAAAATAATAACTGCTTACTAGGAAAATATATTTAAAAAAGAAAATGATAAAGTCATGCATTATACAGTGTCGTTTCTCCTCTTTATATTTAATGTATATGTTTAGTAAAATTTAGAATCCCGAGTAATATTAGATATACACTTAAGAACCTGCTATGTCTTCTTGTCATGTGTATTTTCCCTGCAATGTTATTGATATTAGTGTTCCACAGTATGGGTAATTTTTTTCATTTCCTGTTCTTACACGTTGTAGATTGTTTCCAGTTTGCACTACCTTTAACCACTGTTTAACTAGCTGCAATTTATTTGCCTTTTCTCACATCCAACCCCTTAGGATCTATGCACACATGACTGGTTGGGCCACATTTTTTGGAGAACTAATAAATCAGTCAGCACCACTGAACTTGCTCGAAGGAAATCTGGAGCTGGGGGCTTGTATAACTGGCAATATCTGTGAGAAAGGAGCATCTGTTAAGCATTATGCTGCCCACAAGCTAACACATACTGGGGCAGAATACCCAGCCCTACACCATTGCTCTCACCCTTTTCCTGGATGCAAGAAAGTTTACGATCTCTGACTGGGTATTTTTCTTTTGTGATAGTTGCAGATTTTCTAATGTAAGTACCTGAGATTCTTTCCCAGCATCCAGACAACCAATGTTCTTTGGGAAAATTTAAGGGAAGAAAGTCACAAGGTGCAACATGAAGCAATACTTTGCTATAATAATCCTCTTACTAGCTTAGATCCAGAATGCTGTATTGAGTTAAATAACATGAGCAAAGTTAAACAAATAATGACAGATAAGAGAAATATGCTAGAGGCTCTGTATTTCAGACTATTCAGAAAAGAGATAAGATGTTGTTCATCAGAAAAAGGTCCTTATATTAAGTGTCAGACTAAAAAAGGAGGAAAAAATAAGTAAATAAAATCTTAAAGAACTTGTTAGAAAAAGGAAATGAATTCCGTGGGTTTGGAAATGAAAGCAGGCAGATAGATGTGCGTAAAACATCTGAAGCTCTTTTCTCTAATATTTAAGAGAGTAAATATTTTAGGTTTTGCAAGATAGGTTAGGAAGCTTCTCTGACTATGCTAGTCAGCTCTGCCACGATAATGTGAATGCCATCGCAGATAACATGTAATGAAAGGCCTCATCCTAATAAAGCTTTGTGTATAAAATCTGGTGATAATTTGGATATGGCCCATGCGCTATAATTTTTTGATCCCTGCTTGCATGATAAAAATAGTGAGAGTTCACTAAACTGTAGATTCTTTCTCTTAAAACAGACCTCATACTTTCTTGGAGTTGTTGTAAGGATTAAATAACAATTTTGAAAGTTTCCAGTTCAGTGCATAGTATGAGGTCCACACTCACATGTGACCTCACCCTTACCGTTCAAGTCATTGATCATAATCTACAACAGAACATTCATTGCTTCAGTGAGTCATGCATGTAAATTAGAGGCAGAAGAACAGGTAGGAAAGGTGATAGACGGAAGGTCATTATTGAGTTGGGTAGTGGTTTTTCAATAAACACAACTCAGGACAAATCATTAAAAAGCATCATCTTGCTAATTGAAGAAACAGCAAAGTACAGCTGCAAAAACAGATTAGCTCCACTTGATATAAGGTGGTTTCCATGACTGTAAGCTCATTTTCCTCTTGTCTCTGACTGAGGCTTTTAGGCTTAAAAACAATACTCTCGCTTTTAAAAACTGGATATCGATTTTAAAGAACAAAGGCGTAAGTTGCTTGGCATAGGTGAATTGCGATTCACCAAATATGCAAAGCAGCCAGTCTCCATTCCTCATTTCAGCAAGGGTGGGAATCTCGTGGCTCACTGGAAGTGTCCTGGCTCTCCGTCTGGCAGCATCCTACCACCACTGCTTCTTTGAAGCATTTCTAAATGAGGTAATTTTCTTTTACACAGCGTTTCTTGTAAAAATTATTGTCTTTCTGTATATCTAATTAAAATAAAGATGTAATAAAGAATTTACTGCTTTAATTAGGGCATAGATCTTAAAGCAATTATCTCATCATTAATAATTCTTTAACAGACTTTCTTGCACAAGATGAATATAAAGATTTTTTTAAGCTGTGAAAAATCAATACGCATTACTCATTTACATTAACAAAGCTACACAAAGTAATCTGAGGCTTCGTTAAATTATTTCTCCTGTAAACCAGAGGAGTTTGAGAGTCATTAGCTATTTATAACCTGGTGAAAATTCACTTAAAAAGCAGAAATCTTATCCACAACTGGCTTCTTGTAGCAGTGTTTAAAAACAAGAGTCAAATAATAGCAATATATTAGCAAGTAAAAAATAGATTGATATAATGCTCAAAATGGGGAGAGGTGACAAAAAGCAGCCACTATTATGGTGTTACAATAAGAATGCTTCAAAACTCTATTTGAAAAGTAAAATTCTTAAAAAAAAATTCATTTTAGGTCAGCTAAATAGCTCAGTGGATTAAAACTCTGCTTAGGCAGATTGAGGGACCAGAGTTTGATTCCCTGCACTCAAAACCCTGCCAGCCTTGCCCCTGGGGCACACTGAGACAGCATTGAGACTGGGTGTGGTGATGCATGCCTGTAATTCCAGTGTTTGAGGAAGTGGAGAACAGGAGAATCACTACGAGTCTGATCTGTGTAGTGAGACTTTGTAGACCCTGTACTAAATAGGTAAAAAAAATCCTTTTAAATTGTGGTTAAAGTCCCTCCTCTACCATGGATATGGACATCTGGGCTTGCTGGGGAAGTAGCATCTAGAGATGCAAGGACACATGACCTCACAGTGTGAGCATGAGGGCACCATGAATGGCATTTCATGAGTTTTGCGCTTTTCTACAATTGTATGTAATTAATGTTGCAGGAAAGCTGAGAAGTGCAGAAACCAAACCATGCCACCAAGCCCAACAGATTCCAGATTTTTTTATATTTATTTCTTGCCAAGTCAGGAAAGACTGTGTTGTTATAAAAAAGATACTGTGGGAAAAAAAATACTTGGTGATCTAAGTTTTAATTGTATTATCTCTGGTCAACAATTTGAAGGTTGCTATGAACCTCTCCACACATGAAAGCAAAAGGCCTAAGAGTATGCAGTATCTAATTCCCTTGAGAAAAAACTAATGGCTTAAACAAATCAGTACATCAGCAGCAACTTTGGGCCCTTTTCACAGAGTTGTTTCCTGATCCCATTAAGTGACAAATAATTATCCTCCCCATGTCCATATTCTGATTCTTCCCAGGCAAGAGAGTATCCCTGAGCTCTAGGTAAGTTCACAGATAAGGAGTGCCTGGTGTATAATTCCTGCTAATGGTAGTATAGGATATTTCATGGAACACCTTTTGGGAATTGCCCTTTAAAGCAACCAGAACATATCTTTGGTACCCTTTTTGCTTATTTCCCTTCTTCTTGTTTCTCGAGGATGGATGAGGTGCTACAGCTGAAGCAGCCATGTGGTTCCATGCACTAGGTGACCTTGGAAATGGAGGCTTAGTGCATTTAGTCTGTTTTAACAAAATATGAGTAGGATGGGTCATAAACTCAACACATTTATTTCTCAGAGCTCTGTTGCCTGGGAAGTTCATTCTGAAGACATCAACAAATTTGGAGCCTGGTGAGGACCTGTTTCTCATTGGTGACAAATCTATTCTTTTTTTTTTTTTTTTTTTTTGTCTTTTTGAGACAGGGTCTCACTATGCAGTTCAGGCTGGCCTTAAGCTCACTTTGTAGCTCAGGCTGGTCTCGAACTCACAACAATCCTCCTGCCTCAGCCTCCCGAGTGCTGGGATTATAGGCATGCGCCACCATGCCCAGCCGACAAATCTATTCTTATCTTTTGAAGGGCTGAAGGAGTTCTCTTGGGTCTACTTTATAAGGACACCAAGTCCATTCCTGAGTGCTCTGCTGTCGTGACCTGATCATCACCCCAAAATCCCTACATTCCAACACCATCAATCCTAGAGATTAGGATTTGACTATGCGAAATATACTGGAACACTGGATTAGTTTGTTTTCTCATAGTGTAACAGAATGTCTAAGACTAAGTAATTTATGAGAGATTTATTAAACTCACAGTTCTGAAAGTCCAGAATGAGGCAGACATAGTTGATAAAGGGGTTAAACCATCTTTCACGATGGCAGAAAAGCAGAAGAGCCAGCAGGAGTGTGCAGAAGAGACAAAATATGAAGAACGGCCTTCCCTTAAAACAACCCATTCTTATGAAAACAAATCCATCCCTGTAACAAAGACATGGACCTATTCAAGAAGGCAGAGCCTGGGACCTCAAACACCTTATAGAATTTCCCACATTCCGACATTGCTACACTGGGGCCAAATCATAAATCCTTTGGGTCAGATAACAGCAGGTACCAAACATTCAGACATTAGCAGATCTTTAGCTGAGAGGAACCTAGGCGAGCTTCACAGAGCTTGAATGGAGTTCTCAGGACACTTCTTACCTTGCTGCCTGGATGCTGAGTGAATCAGTTCACAGGCTGCTGTGGACATTGAGGGCTTGCAAACAACACAAAGACAAGGGAGGTCACATAAGCATGGGTGTCTTCTCTCTTGTAATTTTGAACCTCCAGCCAAATTTCCCTACTTGTTTGTATCCTCTGTTTTGATTACTAAGGCCTTTTCTTTTATAAGATTATATGAAAGAAAATCTAAATTTTCCCTCAGAATTATTTAGTTTTCTTTGTTAATATTTAATTTCATATCCATCTGAATGAATAGTCTTCAGTTGTTTATATAGTAGAGGACATATATAATTTATACTAAAGTTAATGTCAATGATACTCGGGTAAGCATTTCCTTGCTACTCCATTTCCCTCCCATGACTATTACAATTTTACAGTTTGTAGAGCATGTGAATTTATATTTTTCAGAAGAAACATAAATAATCAATAAAACTATGGAAGTGTTTATTAGCAATGTTGATAAAGCTCTTTTGTTTGGCAAATAGGCCAATTTATTTTTTAAAGCCTGACATGTATAGTGAGACAGAACCTTCCTTGTCCCAGTGCTGTGCTATTTATTTTCTAGGAAGCAGTTTTGTTATTGCTGTAGGGACTTTATGAAAGTTTGTATCCTCCCATTTAGTAACTCCACACTGTGACATCTACCTAATACAATTAGCTTAGCATTTCAACAATGAAGTTCAAAGATGTTCAGTTTAGAGTTATTCTTGGTAATGATATATTATTTTTAGAAGTATCTCTGATGAGAAGCATGGATTAATTTATATCACATTTATCACCAGGGAACTCCATTGCTATTAGAATGGGCTCTTGAAGGTATTGTAGTAAGATGGAGCAAGGGTTATATATAATCATAAGTAAACATGTATATATGCTTTAATTTCAAGACTCAAGAATCATTTACAAAAAAATATGAACTGCAGTTTTTAATCTGACTGTTACTTGTAGCATCACTGATTTGCTGCCAGATACCACATTCTTTCTTTAATTAATATAGTGATGGCTTTGAAATGAGTCACAGGCTCACTGGAAAGAAAAACTGCTTGCTGACTAATAGGCATAAAGTAACAGTAATGTAGAGATGCAGCCATTCATACTCTGAACGCGTGGATGACCAAGCTGCCTGGAAAATGAAATCCCCATAATTTAAATGTGCCAAGGCAAGAAACATCACTAGAAAGCCATCGACTCTGTCATGTGGCAAAAGAGTTTAGGTTGGTTTGACAGAAAATGATCACTTATGCTTATTCAACAAAGACTGGTCTTATGTGGACAGGTATGAAAGTTGAAACACTTGAGAACAAGAAATACTGCTATTTAGCATAAAATGGATTGATGGTCTCAATAAAGAGTGACACAACCTTGGGCAGAATGGCATTTTATTGAGTAGGGGAGCTGACTATGGAATAAAGTAATATTCTGATTAATTCCAGATTTCTACTTGCTCTGAAACCCTAAAAAAATTATTTAAGGTGATTTCAAAGTACGCCAAAGATTTATTTACAAAGAGTTTCCTATGTTGATAAAAATAGGAAAAAATAGAAGAAAATTCAAGGTCCAAGTGATCAGCCTTTTATATAAATAATATTTCTATATAACAAAACCTTATATCACTTAAATAAGGGTATGCCATAGAATATTTGATGAAACACAAAAATGTAAACAATATGTATTAAATAAGATGTGGTTATAGGCCTAAAATCATTTTCTATATTCATATCCATTCATATATATGTGCAAAATCCCATAAATTTCACAACCAAACATTATCTCTAGTGATAGTATCACAATTAATTTGTTATTTTCTTTATTTCTGCTCACTTACTTCACTTTGCAAATTTCTTATGACAACAAACAATGTCTTAAGATTTTCATCAATCTCACCTGTACACCAGTTAAATAAATGTGTTGAAGCATTGCAACTCTAATTCTGAAATATTTATTTCCACAAGGGGAAGCAGCATGCTATTGGTAAGATGTTTATCGTTAATAGTCACATGCATACTGCTCTTCCAAAGACAGGGAGAGGACTGATATTAGTCCTTCAGTGGAGAGTTTCATTATGCAAAGATAAAATCTTACTGGAGTGACCAGGAATTGAGCTGAATTCAAAAATTGTTAAACTGTTGTGTATAATATTGATAAAATTTGTCCTCATTCCAATTCTTTCTTTCTTTCTTTCTTTCTTTCTTTCTTTCTTTCTTTCTTTCTTTCTTTCTTTCTTTCTTTCTCTTTCTTTCTTTCTTTCTTTTCTTTCTCTCTCTCTCTCTCTCTCTCTTTCTTTTTTTTCATCTGTTTAATCAAGAGGTGAGTACAGAATGTAGGACAGAGATGACTATCTATTACATGTTTCTCTTTCCTCTTGGGCCCTGCAAAAGGGGGCAGATTGGTTCCCTTGGACACGAGGACACCTTGGCTTCAAATGTGGAAAACATAATCAAAGATATAATAAGTGGAACTGATGATCAGAACCTTTTATATAACCTTGGCCTTTCATGTTCCAAAAGCTTCCAATTTGCCTTGGGGTATAAGATACTTAAATCGCTTGTCAAGGAATGTTAATGAGCTAAGGCTGCAATATCCTAATGTTAGAAAAATCGCTGAGAAGGCCAGCAAGATATCTTAGTGGGCTAAGCACTTGCTTAGGCAAGCACAGGGATCCAGGTTTGATCATTGGCACCACATGCTGCACTGCTCTGTCCCCAGGGATGCTGAGCTAGCCACCAAGGCCAAGCATGGTGGCTCGTGCCTATAATCCCAGTGCTTGAGAGGCTGAATATAAGAGGGTCACTAAGTCCAAGCTGCATAGTGAGACCCTGTACCAAATATATTTAAAAAATCACTGAAAGGCTTAATATTCACTTAGATTTAGGGGCAAGGCAGAAAAATTATTGCATCTCCCTCTTTCTTCACCAGGTAGGATAACCTCTTGCATTAGGAATGCAAAGAGCTTCAAGGAATATCAAACCAAGATAGGTGGCTTAGAAGCACATGCTCTGTCACATGGAGCAGCCAGATGTCCCTTGCAGTGGTTCACCTTTAAATGATATTGTCAGAGATTCAATCTCCTTTTCTTCCCACTCCGATATCTATGGGTTTTATCCATGGTTTTGTTGCATCATGAGTGTAGGATGGGTTCCAGATCTTAACACTCTATTTGGATTCAAAGGTAGAATAAAAAGAAAGAGACAAATGCAGTTGCCTTTTGAGTGAGGAAGCAAATGCTCCCTCAGAACCACTGCTTTTACCACCACCACCTTTCTCTTAGATCTGTCCATGGCCACCCCTTAGTAGAAAAACAGCCAGGAAATGTTTCATGTCTTCCTCAGTCTTTTAGAAAAATGAGCCAGGGAACATGGGACTAGAAGTTGTTCCCTGAAGTCAAAGTGTCTCCCACTTCTTGTGCTTTTTGTGTTTATATGACAATTTTTCTACATTTTTTGTTATTCTTTCAGTTGCTGCCCATAATCATTATAGAACATCTCTATTTTTAAATTCTGTCTCATGGGTCTGGGCATAAAAACACATTTGAAAGACAGTAAGAAACCTACTGAAGGTTTTGTGAATCGGAGAGTACCAAAGGGCAGACATAGCATTTGGTCAAGATAATGCCAACATTTCCTCTGCCCTGCTGGCAGACAGAAGGTTGGAGCAGCACATGGCCTCATTCTCTGGTGGCTCCAGTGCTGTCTTTTGCCTGTTTCACTTATCAGATTTAGCTGCAGCTGCCAGGATGGCACAACTGTGGGAGAAATGAATTCTACTACTTAAAAAACATATATACAGGGGCCACGTGTGGTGTGCATGCCCCTGGCACATGGGAGGCTGAGGCAGGAGGACTGCTGGAATTTCTAGGCCAACCTAGGTTACAAAGTGAGTTTAAAGCCAGTCTGAACTGCATAGTGAAGCCCTGTTTCAGAAAGACAACAATAACAAGAAGAACAAATATTCAGAGGTGTCTACACCAGTATTTCTTGAGTTGTTTCTTTATTGTGCCCTAAGGGACCCTTAAGAGTTACTTTTTCTTCATTATTTCCCCTAGAAAATTTAATGAATGAGTATATATATATATATATATATATATATATAAAAATTATATGCATATCTACTTTGTATATGGCCTGCACATATTATCTGTGAGTCTCTAGTCCCCATGCCCCAAAGTGATATTTCTTCCCTTATTCATGATCCTGACCCCCTGAACACATGGAGAGTTTGTGGTCTACTATGTCAATATTATTTCTTGAGAATGGATTAGTGGAGAGAATTCAGAAAACATCTGAAATGACACTTGACTACTGAAAGTGAAAACTTACATACAGAAAAATAAGAAGCACTAGGTGTTCCAGGAATACATGTGTAATGCTAGGGCAGAACAGTAGGACATAGTAAGATGAAGAAGCATGTGGAGGCATAGATGCAGGTGGTGATAAAGCGATATGACCTTTAGATGTGCTCTCTCTCAGGTTGTGCGCCCAAGGTCCTCCATACTGGCTTAAAGAGGGAGATCATAGAGGTTTCATTCCAGGGAGTGAGGTTATCAAGCTATGGTGAATTGAGTTAAAATGGATAATCTAACTGGTTTTCCCTCTCTTACACCTCAAGTCAGCTGCTCTGAGAGACTCTACCTAAAGGATCTTTGCAAGCTCACATATAAATACTTCTAAGTCTCTGTTGAAAAGAAGAATCCAGTTCATTCAGTTAAGCAGTGACCAAATACTCACAGAAGCAGGGACCAGAGACCTAATGGCATAGCAATAAATGACCAAGTGAGGAAAGAGGATGCACGAATTATCAGAAGGCAACTTCCCCCCTGAGCTTCCTACAGCAAGAAAAACACCTAGAAGTAGACACATAAATATAAGTTGCTTTGTGTTTTACATTTGATCAAAATGGTCATAATTAATTTTTCTGATGCAAATACACAAGTGATTAAAGAAGAAAGACACTGTGTTGTTGAGAAGACAAACCTATTTTTGCCTAATACACTGGAGAAATAAGCTCAGCCCATTCATGCATGTGAAAGCAATCTTTCTAGTCCCTCCAAGGTCAGCAAGACTTCTGGTTAAAATAAACTAAAAAGCTAGTTCAGGGATGCAAATATAGTAAGGTCACACTATGTATCTCACTAAACCAAAAATTCAGGCAAAAATTTCCTAAAAATAAAGGGAAACTCAAAAATATCTCTTTCATGTGCTTTCTGTAGTATTACTTTGTCCTCTTTAGAAAAACTCCCATTTTGCAAAACATCATACACATACAAGCAAAATAGGCATCACACACACACACACACACACACACACACACACACACACACACACACACTGAATGAATAGGATCATTTTAAAGAGTTTACAGCAAAAATAAAAGTTAAGCTGCCATGGGGAGGTCAATGAATTACACATTACAGATGGATCAATTCCTATTGTCTTTGACTCAACAAAGGAAAAAATCTTGGCATATTTTCCCTGCTGATTTTATTGACTCTTTTATTTGTATAAAGAAATCTACTGATTATCCTAATTCTTCAGCCTGGAAAATAAATCTGTGTAAGAATGGAGCCTGAGAGTCAAGGCTCTTTGACTCTCAGCAAGTGTCTTTCTGAATGCGCAAGAAAACCTTACCACGAGATCCAACATCTTTTCACCACATGACCTATAAATAGGGACACAGGTTGAAAATTCATAAAAGATGACTACTGATATCAATTTGGTATCCATTTATGGAGCACAGAAAAGGAAATTGAAAGGAAAACTGATGAAAACTGAATTAAGTCAGTAGCTTAGTTAAAAATAAGGTAGCAATATTATGTCTTAATTCTGATAAATTCATTCAAGCTATATAGAATACAGCTGTTTTTATGGTTTGGATCTAAAATGTTTCCAAAAGGCTCATGTTTTCAAAGGTGTAGATTTTAGAGATAAGCGTTTCACCAGTCCTCTAACTTCATTAGTAGCTTGTAGATTCATAACTTGATGGCACATTGGGAGGAGAAGACACTGAGTTTCCGAGGCCTCTTGATGGGAGTGAGGCATGGATGATGAATTGTGGGACTATACTTTGCCCCAGCCCTTCTTTTCTGGCTCTGCCTCTGTCTCTGTCTCCCAGTTCCCATGGGATGAGAAGCTTTCCTCTGCCAAGCCCTTCCACATTGATGTGGCTGCCTCATCACAGGCCTGAAGCAAGAGCACCATGTACTGATTCCTCTGAAACTGTGAGCGCAAACCACCTTTTTCTCCTTTACATTGATTTTCTTAGCTATTTTGTCCCAGCAATGGAAAGCTGACTAAAATACCATCATTGTGGAAATGGTAGACATGTATGGAGGAATTCCTGGACTGACCATGCAATTTGTTTGTCAACCCTGGAACTATGACAAGATGAAATGTTTATTGAAAGAAAGATTCCTCTCCAGTTGACCAGTCTGAATTTGCTTGTAGTGTTCCCTGTTGAAAACAACATTTTAAAATCACTCTTCCACATTAGGAATTATTTTGGTCTTTTTGAACTCAAATGCATTTAATGAGTGCTTACTGAATTTGATTCTACAGTATGACAAAGATACTCTCAGCCTAACGTTTTGAATATTTGGTTTGGAACTATGAGTTGCACGATCTTCTGTTAGGCATTTATTCCATTAATTCCCTCCCCACACACACACACTAAGAGGAAACCATGTCATGCTCATCTCTGCAGCCTTGATTCCCACTTCCTGCAGGGGCATGGGACAAGTAAGGGCTCAGAGTCATGTTTAGTTTAAGATTCCACGTTCTCCATGAACTAAGGAGGCAAAATGTTTAACATTCTGAGATTCAGTTTCTTCATCTATAAAATTCACTGCTGAGATGTTTAAATGGGATGATACTTAACAGCACTCAACAAGCTAAATTAGTATTTTTGCTATGAATAGCATCTTTCAGGTAGAATTGTATTTACTCAAATGTTATTTTTATTATCTTAACCTAATGAAGTATTTGTTATTATCCCATTTGCAGATAAGAAAATAGGAGCATAAAGAAATTGAGCATAAATCAAACAGCTGGTAACTGGATGGACTTGGGACTTGTACTCTCAAGTGCAGATGCAGTCTGTATTTCTAAAACATGAGGATGTAAGAATTGAGGATGTAAAAACATGAAGATCAAAGAATTACACTGAACAAGGTACTGCATTTGGCTTATTCCCTGTGGTCTCCTGAGAGCGGCCAGCACACAGTAGTTTGCTCATAGGCTGCTAACTACATGCATGCAGAGCAGCCCCATTGCAGCCATTTGCCAGCCTGAGTAGGTGCCAGCTTGTCTCCCAGCATCTCCAACATTACAGAAGACAACTAACATTCACTTAGGATCTCCTTTGTTTTAATCCCATGTCTGAAGCACTAGCCTCTCATTTAAGTTTAGAACCCAGCCTTCAAGGGACATGTGCATTCATCCTCTCTCCTGCAGAAGTCAGCACACACACAGTTCCAGTTTTCCTAGGACACAGTTTATCAGAAGTGAGGCCAGGGTTAGATCCCCACAATTCCTGCTTCCACAGGTCAGAGCTTTCCAGGACACCTGTTGGCCTCCCAAATGAGCTCATCAGTGGGAAGATGTTTTGTTTTAGAAGTGGCTGTTCTTTCACTTGATCCAAGTCTTTGCCTTCTCAGAGTGGCTTTCCCTGACCTCTCCCATAAATGTGTTACATCCACTCATTATCCTTTCATTCTGCTGTATTATTTTCTTCACTGCATTCATCATTTTTAAGTATCATATCACTTTTTGTGATGTTACTGCCTCCTGATTGATAAGTTCCATGAAGGCGAGATGCATACCTGTCTTGGTGCTGCTGAATCACAGGAAGTGCTCCAATCAGGATGACCATCAACGCCACCAAAGGATTAAATAGAGCTCTACCTTTCCTACCTTCTAAATCTTCATGAGCTTAGAAATAGACTTCTGCTGCTGATCACAAACTGTCATAATTCACTTTTCATTTCCTATCAGGAAACAATTGGCTTTGATTTATTTTTATCACTTTATTTATACATCTCCTGCAAGACTGAAGCATTGATTTTCCTAAGAGTTAATGTTAATAGGATCAATAAACCACGACAAAGATGTATCAACATGTCATCCCTTCACCCAGACTCTGGCAGGCAGGGCTGCCAGGAGATAGCATCTCCTGAAATCTTCCCAGCCCCAGCGATCAGAAAGGAGGTACAAATTAGAGAATTAGGAGTGAACTTGAGCACCTTGATGAGCCAGATAGCACACCAAACAGCACCACAGGGAGTCTGCAAATGAGAGCCATGTTTGAAGGCTGCCCTACATAAGGTCCACACTAAAGTTAGAATGTGTGAGGGAGGCAGCCAGGGGCACAGGTCATGGGAAGAATTAGCTCCTTTGTTGGAATCCTACTTTGAGTGCCTGGGGGTAAATTGGAACAAGCTATTGCCCAGGGGGCTTGTCTTTTACCTGCTTTTGGAAGTTTTCTGTTTCAGTGTGTGCAAAGCAGACAGCCAAAGGGAACCAAAGAGTCCATTGCTTAATGGGGAAGCTAAGTAGATTTTGCAGTCAGATATTTTGACCTGTACACTCGTGGTCTACCTTTTTTTCCATCTCTAGACTCTGATGCTACCTAGGAAAGCAGGCCTACTGTGAGGAAGATACACAGAATGAAAATTCCTCCTACTTCTGACATCTCTGGGGTCTC
This sequence comes from Ctenomys sociabilis, assembly GCA_004027165.1. Taxonomy (NCBI): domain Eukaryota; kingdom Metazoa; phylum Chordata; class Mammalia; order Rodentia; family Ctenomyidae; genus Ctenomys; species Ctenomys sociabilis. The sequence goes on along the minus strand of PVKA01037760.1, from coordinate 4,620 downwards.
TCCAAATTATATCAAAGCACCATTTCTTCAAATCTTCATGGGGAGGCTGGCAGCAGAAGCATACAGGAGCTCTCCTGAGATCACACATGCTGGGAGATGTGACCTCTTGCCCATCCAAGTCGATCATTACTTAGACTTTCACTGTAGCTCCAAAGCCAGAAAGAAAGTCAGTAGAAATAGCCAGAGAGCTTTTGAGTCTCACAATTTCCCCATCCTACTTTTGACTTTCTACTGATAAGGAGCTTCAGGGCAGGAATGGTAACTACAGGATATGAATGTATATTTTTTAAGTACTTCCACGGGATTTTAATAGAGCTTTTAGGATAATATATATATTTAAGAGCCATTCTTCAATAATTCCAGTGATTCTCAATTGTGAAGTATAAAAATAATGGTCTAAATTTTGATTGGTTTTTACATTTGACCAGGAAATCAGTAAAGCACATTACTAGTGTGCCCAGGTGGCTCATGGAGGTATACTCAGGTACTACATAAGATCCCTGGCCACCTCTTCTCTGGTGCTGTTCCCCTTCTCTGCTCCCCGTCCCTGTCTCCCATAAACTAGGCATTTTTGCTCTGCCATACCTTCCTCATGGTGTTCATGCATTGGAAACCACTGACCATGGACTGAATCTCCTGAAACCATGAACGAAACCAAATTTCTCCTTCTTTATGTTGTGGGTGACAGGTTTTGTGTCCCAGTAACAGGAAAGCCAGCATCAATCATAGCTGCACATCTGGAAGAATATAGATGTACATATTCTACTCTAGACTAAGGTTCCTATTTTATGGGTGGCTGTCCCTGGTTTCTACCCAGTAGATGGTTTCTCCCCTAACATGGAGCAAAACTCTCTTCAAACATTGCCAATTCCCCTATGGAGACAGGATTATCTACCCTCTTTATTCTAGTTGCAGTGCTACTAGATCAGCTCATATTTTCAAGGTCTTTTTAAATCAGAGTCCGCTGACATCTCCATTACATCCATTCATAACTTTTAATCCTTGCTCTCTTTGGTTGACATGCATATCTTCAGTATATATGGGCAGAGCCTTGGTCTGAGGGAGATACCAACTCTGCATCATGAGGCTGAGAGTCCAGCTGATCTGGTCTCTTTATTATATTTCATGTTCAGGGCCCAGGTTTGTGTTTATAATGACTTAAATAAACAGCTCACAAAGGGAATGGACAATTGATAATAAATAATGAGGGCAATAATTTTTAAAAAAAAAATTAGAAGAATCAAGCACATTTTCCCCTTGTAGGAAATCAGTAAAACAGATTTACTCAATAAATATCTCACTAGGGGCTACCATGTGCCAGGGCAGTGAGCAATCAGACAAGACAGTTGCCCATTACGAAGCTTATCCAGAAGGATGGAGACAAATGTCATGCAAACTAACAGCAAGTAAGACTGTTTCAGATGGCCTTCAGTGTCATGAAGGAAACAAGTGATGTACGTTGGAGAATAGGGGAGGGCTACTTTAGAGTACAGTCAAGTGACATTTGAAACTAAAACTGGTGCTATCACATATCACATGAAAATTGCTCAGTCTTCCAGGAAAGCAATTTGTCATTATACGTCATTGATTATCATTTTATCTAACCATTTGGCTTTGAAAATGTGCCCCAATGATACCACTGCTGGAAAAGAACACCAAAGAAAACTTCAACATACTGTAAGGTATCTCAGTGCTGGAAAGACAAAGCCTTCACAATGTTTTAGTTAGCACCTCATTGGTTATGATACTGATGCTGAACAAAACTTCACAGTATTTTATAAAACTAATGCAAGCAAGAGAATAGTGCAATAGATTCAAAATACAAACTAAAACTGTCAGACATTTCAAATTTTGGAGCTTTTTGCATTAAAGATGCTTGATTTATAAAATAATGGTTCAAATCTCTGGTAATGTTCTCCCCTCCCTTCTTCCCTCCCTCCCTCCTTCCCTTCTTCCTTCCCTCCTTCTCCTCCTCCCTCCCTCCCTCCTTTCCTCCTTCCCCCCTCCTTTCTCCCTTCATTCTTTTGTCATCTCTCTCCTCCTTCCCTCCCTCCTTTTTCTCTTCCTCTTTTCCTTTTTCCTTCCTTCCTTCCTTCCTTCCTTCCTTCCTTCCTTCCTTCCTTCCTTCCTTCCTTCCTTCCTCTCTTCCTTCCCTTTTCTTTTATTTTCCATCACAGGGGATTAAACCCAGGATCTTCACTCTGAGCTGCATTCCCAGCCTCTTTTATTCTTTATTTTGAGACCGGGTCTCACTAAGCTGAAATTTGCCTGGAATAGGCTCAAACTTGCAATCCTCTTGCCTTAGACTTCCAGAGTTCTGGGACTGACTTTTTTCATGCTCAGTTTAGCTCCTATAATCTAAGTCTGGGAGTATGTTGATGGCAGTTTGACAGGGATTGCATTAAATCTGTACAGCAATTTTGGGAGTATGGCCATCTTCACAATGTTGGTTCTTCCTATCCAGGAGCATGGAATATCTTTCTACTTTCTTAAATCATCTATAATCTCTTTTCTTAGGGTGTTGTAATTTTCTGTGAAAAGATCTTTGACTTCCTTGGTTAAGTGAATCCCAAGGTATTTCATTTTCCGTGGTGCTATTGTAAAAGGTATTGTTTCTATTGTTTCTCTCTCAGTGTGCTTGTTATCTTTGTAGAGGAATGCTATTGACTTTTGATTATTGACTTTGTATCCTGCTATGCTACTGAGTTTCTATATCAGTTCTAGTAGTTTCCTGGTGGAATTTTTTGGGTCTTGCAAGTGAAGTATCATGTCATGTGCAAGTAGTGATAATTTAACTTCTTCTTTATCTATTATTATTCCCCTTATTTCTCCCTATTTTCTAATGGCTGCTGCTAATGCTTCCAAAACTATATTGAACAGAAGGGGTGATAGAGGACATCCTTGTCTTGTACCTGATTTAAAATTAAAAGATTTCAGTTTGTCTCCATTTAGGATTATATGAGCTTTTGGGTTGTCATAGATGGCTTTTATCAAGTTAAGGTAGAGTCCACCTATTCCAATTTTCTGTAGGACTTTGAACATGAATGAGTGTTGGACTTTGTCATAAGCTTTCTCTGAATCAATTGAGATGATCATGTGGTTTTTAGATTTCAGTCTATTACTATAGTGTATTACGTTTTTAGGTTTTCAAATATTGCACCATCCTTGCATTTCTGGGATGAATCCTACCTGGTCATGGTGAATGATCTTCTTGATGATTTCCTGGATTCTATTTGCCAGAATTTTACTGACCTTTTTTTCGTCTATGTTCATGAGGGAAATGGCCTGTAGTTCTTTTTTGGTCGTGTCTTTCCCTGGTTTTGGAATCAGTATAATATTTGCCTCCAGAAATGATTTTGGGAGGACTGATTCCTTTTCAATTACATGGCAGAGTTTGAGGAGTGTAGGGATTATATCTTCAATAAATTTTTTGTAGAATTCAGCTGTGAATCCATCAGGACCTGGACTTTTCTTTCTTGGTAGGCTTTTTATTACATTTCATATTTCGTTGGCTGTTATGGGCTTATTGAGAGTTGTTATATCTTCTTGGTTCAGTTTTGGTAATTTGTACCTTTTGAGGAATCTGTCTATTTCTTCTGTGTCTTCTATTCTGTGAGTGTAAAGTTTCTCAAAGTGACTATTGATAATCTTCTGAATTTCTGCAGGATTTCTGGTGATTTCACCCCTTTCATTCCTTATTGCATGCACTTGAATTTTTTCTTGCCTCTTTTTGATGAGGTCGACTAGAGGCTTATCAACTTTATTTAGTCTTTCAAAGAACCAACTTTTTGATTTGTGGATTCTTTGAACTGTTTTCTTCATCTCAATTGAGTCACATGGAGAGAAAACTTTCTCTTGACTCTCACAGAGAGCAAACTGGTCAAGCATTGGCCGTGACTCATCCGCATGGATGACACAGACAAAGGGTTTGGAGTAAGGTACAGGATTACAAGATAAACCCTGAGGGGCTTCACTGACCTCATCAAAAACAAAAGCTACATCTTTTGGTGTATAGGTCTTGCTCTATCTTGGTCTTAACCATCCAGCAGAAAAGTATAAAAATGAAGTATATAGTGTGTGGCTATAATAACAAGTTGAGCTGTAAATGACTACAGTCAACAACTTCTTCAGATAACTCACTATTGTTCTGGAATGCTAGACTGTGTTGGATTGTGTCACCGAGTTCAGGTACCTAAATTGGTTTAATGAGAATGGAGTGCTCATCTTTGACAGGTCTGGACAAGAAAAAGCGGGGGGGGATACAAAGGAAGAATCATGATGTGTGTCTAAAAACAGTACAGTTAAGATAAATATGCCATGCTTCTGCATAATTCTATGAGAAGCAAGAATTGCACTAATAGTGGTTGGACAAGATATTATGTTGGCTTCTAGTACTATCGAGAAACACTAGGAAGATAACGAGATAGAAAGTATTAATTATTGAATCTGTGATATAATTCAACTATAAAAAATAAGGTAAGTATATAGCTACACTCTCCTCATTCACTGATTAGAGACATCTGCTATAATAATGTTTGTAAGTATAATATCATGTATGCACCTTGTACAACACCAAAACATTACGAAAACAGTTTGCAATGTATTAATTTATTGAATCTG
>PVKA01037759.1:0-14657 GCA_004027165.1 Ctenomys sociabilis | reverse complement strand
CTGGTCTTATTTTAGAATTTCAAGTTTTAGACTATTATGTGTTAATATTTAGTATTATTGCCATTTGATTTTTTCGTAATTCTAGAAATTTAGTATGATATACAGCACTTATCTGTATGTTACATTATTTTTCCCTTATTTTGACAGCTTTTGCTATAATTTGAGCAGATTTATGTCATTTGTTCTAATTTCTGATTTTACCTCATTCCATATAATCTTAAATTAATCTTGTTTATGTCCTTTATGAGCTGTGAATGTATTTTATTTATTCTTTTGTTGCTTTTAGAATATGTCTCATGAACTGGCCTTCGATAATCTTCTAATTCTGACACTCTGCTGTCAAATTGGTCACTTCTACTTGTGCAGTCTTTCAATAGAATTTTTAATCTCCTGAATTTCTCTTCCTGAGCTTTTCACGGGCTTTTAATCCTTGTCTGTGCTGGCTATTGGTGTTCCACCTCATTTGGCTCTGATCTACTCTTTTAAATTAGTGCCCTTGGTAGACCCAAGGATCGTTTTGTCTGGTTGAACATCTATTTGTTTGCCTATATCTTCCGAGAGCTTGGCAAATGCTTTACTGTCTATTTTATGTCTACCACTGATATTTTTAAAAGAATTCTGGACATTGACTTCTGATTTCTCCTATTTAGAATTTTCCTTTTAAATGATCCAGTTTGTGGGATTCGGGACTTTTGGAGCATTTTTATGAGGTTGCCTCTGCATGTTTCTGTTTTCCTTCACATGCTTGTTATGTTGATGCTCGCAGATCCTTGCTGGAGAACGGCTTGCTCATGATGTGGAGACCTCTTCAGTTAAAGACAGCTTTGAGAACCATCCTCTGCATGTGCCTGTTTTGCCTCTGCCCCAAATTCCAGCCACTTCCATTTACTTGGTAGAGGTGATTGTGCTCCTGCACACAGATATCCACATATCGTCTACCTTAATGTTAATGGCCCCAAACAAGCATGTGTTTAGTGAAAATAAACATCTTAGTATGACAGGTTGGGCTTACTAACAAAAAAAAAAAAATGGCCCATCTTGCCTTGGAAAAGATATAAGGAAACAAATATGCATTCAACTAGACAAAAGGATCCTTAGCTCTACCAAGGGCACTAATTTAAAAGAGTAGATCAGAACCATATGACATTTGGTTCATTTATAATACTAGAGCATAAATGAATGCAGAGTCTATCTGGTTTGAAACAAGAGGGAATCTCAAATATAATAAATGAGCAGTTGTCCAGTGTTAACTGTGTGATACAAGAACAGGGTATTACTCATTGTTGTATTCTCCATATAATTCATTTTATGAAGTATTTTTATTAATATAAAGTCATGGAGCTTATGGAAAATAGACAGTAAGTATCTATTGTCATATAAGTCCTTAAAATTTCACCTTTCCTCTTACTTACATTTCTACTTTTAATGAATAAACTGTTATAGTCCAGTGGCTGGGTCTGAATTTTTATTCTTTGCTTCTTCTCATAGATGGTAACCATTAGGAAATCAAACTGAGGCTTCATTAGGTTAAGTATAATTCATGACAGGTTAGTAAAAGGAGGATATGGAAGGTAATTTCCCTTTATTTCATATGAATGTGATCTTCAGTGTAATGTAAACTACAGTTTCTTGTTCTAATGTAATCAGAAAATGTTCACCATTTATAGGTGTTTGCCACTACATGCAAATACAATGTATTTACAACCTTCAATCTTGCTTTTTATTGAATTAGATTGCATTTATACCATCAAAACAAATATTTGCATTAACATAAATAGCTTGGATGATACTTATTCAAATATATTATTCCTCTGAATACAGAGTTATCTCTCGACTAGCTGAAAAACATACAATACCTGGTAGGAGATTCTGTCCTATAAAATGTTTGGAATAAAAATCACTTCATTGCTAATTTTCTTCCAAGGTAGTTTTCTTTTAATTAGTTTTATGCACAGGTTAACTTGTACATGTTTGTGAAATCTTTTAGGAGATTTGAAAAAGTATGTATTTACAGAAGAGAAGTCAGTAATTCACAACTAGAAACTCAGTAGGAGTGCAAGACATACAGGTTACCATAAATGCCTGCTCATCTCAGGATCCTGAATTGTCTGGGAGGTTCTGATTGTAGCTGTAGCATAGTTCCGATAGTACACAGTTTACTATTCTTGGATGTGGGATGCCTGCATACTGCGTGTGTTTGAGTACACACTCATCATTGCAGTCTAAGTGCAGCAGTGCATCTGGCCTCAAGGAATTTAAATGAGAACTTTTAAGAGTGCAATTATTTACAGTAAATGAATGGTTGTTTTGTGGAGAATTCTCTGGAGATATGAATACTTTATGCAAACTCTACAATGTTTAATAACTAGAACATAGCATTCATTAACCATTTCCTAAATTAGGCAAATACTGAGTGAGATAATTTAATTAATAGGTCATGTTAGATACTTTAGTTATAGAACAGATTGGAAGAAAACAGTTATTATCATTTGCCAACTAGATGCAAAAGATTTAAAAACTCAATTCCTCTTTATTTGTACCACAACCCAGACTCATTTTTCCTCAGTCGTGTTGATTTATAAGATTGTAGCAATTAAGGATTTAAGGATAGAGTATATTGACACACAGGGCTATACCTAATTGAAAGTTTTTACCGAGCCATAACTTAACTGTATGCTATTTCTAAGATATTTCATAAAATAAATTTTATTGTGAGGTATGAGGTCATAAAAATCATAGCTGTAATGCAACAAATTGACTTATGCATGCCTGGGGACATAGCTCAGTGATAGAGTGCTTATCAGACATGTGTGAAACCTTGGGTTCAATCCCCAGCACTGGACAAAAATAATGTATCCATAATCATTATTTCATTCTGGCCTATTTGTACACACATACAATGTGTTGCACTTCCCAGTTACCACACTTCATCTTCCCCACTCCGTCCCATCACTGCTTCCTTCATCTTATTTAACAATCTCCTTTTGCTTCTCAAATTATCCCTCCCTCTTTAATTTCACATATGAGAGAAAAATACTCAGTATCTATCTTTGTAAATTTGGCTCATATCACTCAACATGATGAAATCCCATTTGATTCATTTTCCTGATTTCGTTGTTCATTACTGAATAATATTCCATGGTGTCTGCACACCTTTACCTGCTCCTCTGTTTCCATAAATAGTCCCATAGTATAGCTATTAGGAATTGCAGTGTAATACATATGAATATGCAAGTGTCTCTGTAGTATTTCGACTCCAATTCTTTTGAGGCTCTCTCCAGTGATAGAAGAGCTAGATGAAATGCTGCTTCTGTTTAGCTTTAGAAGAAACCCCTACTCCAACTCTCATGGGTTGTTTTACTAATTTATACTTTATCAGAAGTGCAAGAGTGTTTTCCCCCTAAGTCCTCATCAATATTTATTGCTTTTATTCTTGAGCTTTTATTTCTTTAAAATGTCCACAGTGTTTCCAATCGCAACTCCACTATTTGCATTTTCACAACACTAAAAATTATTTGAAGTCAAAAATGTTGATCATTTGTGAAAGTAATATACCATAATTAATTTAAGTAATTCAGGATATTTTATACTATTATTAAGTAACCAACAGCATCCAATGAAATCAGGTATTTTACATAATTTGAGAATTTTTTTTATCACAAATAAGACTATCACTATTAAAAATCTTGATCTTAAACAGACTCTTGGACTGGTGGTTCATAGCCATCAGCTCGTTCAACTTTAGCTCCAGTCTCATCCCCAGTAGCCTTTCCAGAGCTAATACCTTCACCATGAAGCTCCATGAGTTTTCTCAATTCAAATTTGGGCTTCCTCAGCATTTTTACTTTTCTGATTAAGACATCATGAAGAGCATCAGTAGACTGCCTAGCCTATTCTATGTCTTTTGCAATGCTGGTTAGAATCAGTTTATTTACCTCTGCCTTCAAGTCATTTGTCTGCACCTCTCAGGTCATGATTTCCATCATCTTCTTCTGGATCTGGCAGATACATATATCAAATTTTGTGTTGTTTTGTTCTATCCATTTACTGAAGGCTATTCCATGACAAGCAATGTTGTACTTGACTTGGCTGCATCTGGCATCTTTGACAAGTTTTCAGCTGTCAACCAGAAATGGGTAAAAATAAAATCTGTGATTATAAATTAGAGAAAAGAGTTTCTCATGGCCTTCTCACAGACACCCATAAACAGATGTGTTAAAGCTCTAATACTGTCAGAGATGGGTATTCTTTTGGCATCTAAATACTATATTAAACAAAAATGGGATACAAAGGAAAGACCATTCTGTATCTATATATATATAGTATAGTTAGGATAGATATACACCTACTTTTTCCTAAATCAATGAGAAGAAAGATTTGTACTAATAGTGCTTAGACAGGATATCCTGTCTGTATCTTGTGCTATGGATAACCACTAGGAAGACAGCAATGTACAATGTATTAATTATTGAAACTGTCCTATTAAAAATACATTTTAATTTGGATATGTTTCAAAGGTTTTAAAATTATTTTTATAAAGTTATTTATTTAGTATCAAAAAGAAAAACATAGTTATTAAATGTTAATACCTACTCTAAAGCCAAATAACAGTCAATATAACTTTAACACAACTTTATGCAATACAATTATAAAAGCTTTCCAGAAACAATCCTAACAGAATAGTTGCATAAGTCTGTGGTATTTCTCTTTTTAGTTTTTTTTTTATTTTACTTGCAAGAGTCAACATATTTTTCTTAGTATATTATTTCTTAGTTGATATTACAGTGTTCATATTCCCTGGGCAAATTGGTAAAAGTACATAATCTCTCTTTCTCAACCCATTCCTTTTTGCTCCCCTCTTCTTCATCCACCTCTTGATCTACAATATTTTATGTTTGGTTGCCAACACTAAATTAAAAGTAAATACTGGAACTACATTTCTTGGCCTAGGAAGAAACAGCTATGGTGTTGTTTCTAGACTAAGTTTTGCCAATAATTAGTTTTAGGATGTGAGTGCACCGATCTCTTTTAGGTCTTGTTTCCTCATTTATGAAAGTAAAAGACAAAATGAGTTCCATGAAAACCCCACCAGTTTCAAACTTTTGATATTACTTTCAGTCAAAGTTTCCTTGTAGTTCATCACAGTCCTCATTTTGTGCAGTAAAAATGACTTTACTGGCCTTTACTCATTCTGGCTATTTATAATCAAAGTCAGTAGCTCAGGAACACAGGAAGGTTTCACACAGCCATGTTTCTCAGTGCTGGTCTCACATCCGCAGTAATCCTTCCTTGACCTCCCAAGCTGGGGTAACAGGCACATGCCACCAAGCCTGGCCACTCACAGTTCACTCAGGGAAATAGTAAAAATAATAGCAGCAAGAAAAAGGGAAATATAAAACCTACATATGACATAGGGGTCATCAGCTGAATGAAAAGATGAATAGAAAGATAATAAGAGAAAAACTTCTGTTTGTCATCTACTTCTATGAATAATGCAACCATCTTTTTCTCTTCAGCTTCCAGATTGCCATATTTGTTGAATTCCAAATCAGAATAAAGTTTGCACACAGCATTTTCAGGAATGACTTCATAGCAATGCAATAAATTTTTCCTAAATTAAATAATTTGAGTTTGTTATATTTATATACTTAAACTCAAGGAGTTGCTCTTAGGTCTCAAGTTGGTGCTAACTGTGCTTTAGTTACTTATACCTATGAAAAATAACATATTCACAGGTTTATGGTTCATAGCATCAAGAGTTTTTATCAAAGGATATGTAACAATAATTTTTGCAATGTTATATAACTTAAAAATAAGTTCAAACTATAGTGTTAATTACTCACAGATGATTATGATATTCTATAATCTGAATTTGCTTTTAGTGTCATCATGAAAGAAATTTTGCTTGCAGAAAGAACAATTTATCTCAAACTAAGATGTTGAGTACACGTATTTTTTGGGATTATATAAATTGTCCACAGAATTGTAAAACTTTACATTGTTATTGGAAAAATGATTTTTGAAGTTAGTAAAACAATGAATGCATGAATGCATGTCTGAATGAATAAAATAATTAAGAATTCTGAATCACCTGGGGGGAAAAGATCTCTAATACTTAGGTGGTTATCAAATAACCACAATTACAAAAAGACACTTAAAAAAATATTTATTTGGTACAGGTCTCACTATGCAGCTCAGGCTCATAGTATCCTCCTGTCTCAGCCTCCCCAGCTCTGGGATTACAGGTGTGTGCCATTAGACCCAGTTTCAGTGGCCAGTACTGCATGCCCTGTATTCTGGGGCTAGTGCAGCATGAAGTACCAAGCATGGAACCCAGGTCTTTGTACTTGCCAAGCAGGTACTCAGACCACTAAACTATCTCCAGAGCTTGTAATCTCCCCTGCTGTCCCTCTTGACACTATACTCTAATCAAAGTGTAATCTCTCCTTTTCCATAGTCCTTGCCCATTGGTAGATTCTTTCTACTACTTATGTCGTCAGCCCTCCATATGTTATGCCACTAAAAAGATAGAAGGAAAAGTAAGAAAACTTTATTTTTAAAATTATAGTTTTATTAAAGCTCTAGCTTAGTCAGGTGCAGTGACCAGAGTTTGATAACTGGTGTAAAATGCTGGCCTCGCCCCCGGGAGAAACTAAGACAGCGACTGAGATTGGGCACGGTGGCTCGCACCTGTAATCTTAACTCTTGAGAGGCTGAAAACAGGAGAATCACTGCAAGTCTGATCTACATAGACCCTGTACTAAATATATTAAAATAAATAAATAAATAATTGTATTTAGAAAAATAACCTGTATTTCAAAGCACAAAGTTACAGGAGGTTACCATGCCTTTTTCCCTTCCTGGAAAAGGGGAGCTGGGCCTGCTGGTGAATACTCCCAGAAGTTGGGGGGCCCACGCAGCAGGATCCTTGTGAGTTTGAGAACACCCTGGACTACAAAGTGAGCTCGAGTTTAGCTTGAACTGCATAACAAGACCCTCTCTCAGAAAGACAATAAGTAAATAAATAAATAAACTCATTAAATGAAATCTTTGTGGATCTTAAAGACCCAGAAGGCATGTAACATGCATCTGTGCTTTTCAACTGTAAGTTGGACTTTTGTCTTTTGAAAAGCATTTTGAGGATTAGCAACAATGTATTTTAAAGTAAATACATTTTTAAAATGTAAAAATGCACCATATACTTTGTTCACACTTCCTAGGTATGAAATTTGTCTTCGTGATTATAATGACAGCAACATTTTCACACTAGATGGGTTTTATCTGAGTTGGGTCTTAGTTGGAATGCTGTCAAAACCCAGCAACCTTGGAGGGGTAGAGCTTTAATTTGGCTTATAGTTTTGGGGATTCAGTCCAGAAAAGCTGTTCCTATGTAGAGAAAGCATGGCAAAGAGGATTCCTGGGTAGAGTCAGGGGAGAATAATGTGAACAATGCCGGAGGAGGTGGACAGGATAAGACATAAACCCCACAGTTCTGCCTGCATCCCTGTATCACCCACACAGATGCATCCATAGGTATATTTTCCAGATCTGGACTGATGCCAAAGCAGGTCAGTTGGATACACTACCATAGTTATGAAGTAGGTGATTCATTCCATGAATCACATCTTCATAAACAATACTTATACTCAACATACTGAAACAGTAAATTTAGAACTTGTCTTACATAATGCAAGCATTATTTATAGAGTGGGTAACAATTACTCTCTAAAGTTACAAGACATTTCAAAAGTCTAACCACTCTTCTGAGACTGAAAATAAACTGAGCTTTTAACCTCTGTCAAAAATAAGAAACAAATTACATAATTGCAACGTACAGTGGCACAGGGTAAATTTTGAGGAGACTAAAATTAAGGGGCTTAGGGCAAGCCAAATAGCTCAGTGTGTTATAGTGCCTGCAAGCAGACACAAGGCCCAAAGTTTCAATCTCCAGGCCTTCTGTGCTGGCCCTGACCCCGAGGCGTGCTGAGATGGCAATTGAGACTGGGCATGGTGGTGTGTGCCTATAATCTCAGGACTTGGGAGGCTATAAACAAGAGGATTACTACAAGTCTTATCTGTTAGTGGGATCCTGAGCACCCTGTAGACCCTTCCCTAAAATATCGAAAAATAAAATTAAGGGGATTTAATCAAACAGAAGAAATTTAAAGACACACCAACGTTTATGCTTTTGCATGGGTATTGCAAGCTGCTATTAGCTAATTTATAGTGAAATTAAGGCCAAAAACAGAGAGAAAAGATTTGAATAACTTAAAGTTTGGTTTTGAATGAGTTGGGTCTTAAATAACTTAATTTTAGTCATCCCCAAAAGGAGGAATACAGAAATAGAATAAAAGCAAGCAAGACCCAAAATGAGCAGTGCAAACCCTAATTACTATGTTTAGCATCTTTAGGTACCCCTAATAAAATGAGGGCTCCAAAAACTTGGCAACCTTTCCTCTGTAGTCTTCCTTCTTGCAGTACATACAGTGTCTCTCCCAATCTGGCTAGACTCAGAGTAGGAATCTATCCTCAGCAAATATTCACGTGTCCGGTGTCTTCAGCATGCTGGAGTCTTCACTGCATGTTAGGTACTAGTACCATACCTTCGTACGCTACCATCTCTCGAGCTGCTTGTTGGTCTGCAAGGTCTTTTACTGAAAGCTTCTCTGAGGAACGATGCTTCTGGATGGTGTCTAGATCATCAGTAGACAAAACCAGGTTTTCTTTAAGCAATAACAGTTACTTACAGCCACTTTGAACTGCAACGGTAACAACCTTTGTACGCCTGTACACCTAACCATGTCGAAATGAACTTTTTGGGCCACATATTGTAAGGACCTCTTTTTGGGCAAACAGCCCCAATATTCTCTTCTTAATAGAAAGATTGATGCTTTTGCACCCTGAAATTATCAGTGGATGGAGTCTTCCTACTTTCTAAAATTCTCTCAAGGCATCTTCCCTCCTTTCTCTGTATGAAGAACAGGTATTTTGCTTCTTTTTAATGGTGATAATCTCTTTCTCACTTATACTTCCTTTACATATGGTCCTTTCAGGACCAAATTTTATGTTATTTAAATTTTTCTCCTCTGCTTTTGGCCTTAATTTAGCTATAAATGTAGCTGGCAACAGTTAGCATTACCAATACAACAACATGAATGTTAGTATATCTTCAAATTTCTTCTGCTAGAGTAAACCTCTTAATCTTAGTCTCCTCCAAATTCTCAGGACCTGGACAAAATTAAGACAAATTCTCGGGACCTGGGAAAAATTAACACAAATGTTCTGCCAAAGTGTAAGTCACAGCTCTCTTGTCTAACATTCAATAGAGTCCATGTTCCTTAATAAATCACTTGGTTTTGGTCTTAAGAATTTATATCACTATTGGGATTTTGGTCTTCTGATCTCAGTCCTGAATAGCCCAATAAACTTTGTTGACAGCAACCCGGAATTTCTCTAGTTCACATCTCCAGATCTTCCCTAGCTTAAAATGAATTCCAAATGGTTTTTAACCACATGCTTAAGTACATTCCCAGTAGTAATCTATGTGTCTAGCACCAAACTTTTGTATTCTCTTTTCTCATTACTGAGACACAGCACACAACCCCACAATCTGAAGGAGGAGAGATTCTCATGGCTTCTTTATTTCATGCTTTTGATTGGCTTAAAGATCATGGTTTGCTTTGTCTAAAGCAGACACATCTTGTCTAAAGAGCATAGGTTAGCAAGATGGTCAGTTCATTGCCAATGGGAGACAGATTAGGATAGTTCTGCTAGACAAGAAAGGGAAAAGGAGCACAGGTATATTTTAATGTCAAATCTTTGTGACTTACCTTAACATACCCACAAGTAGGCTTCTGCATTTCCTGAGAGGGAGGCGGGAGTCTTCCCAAAACACTTGGTATCATTAAGTTAACACTCAACTCTAGCTGGCACAACTGGAAGTAGATCCACATGGAAGTATAGTGAGAAGCTGAGGAAGAGTTGCTATCTAGAAGCTGGAATATAGCAGTGTTAGAAAGGCAAGAAGGAGGGAAGTGGATCCCCTGGCCGAGAAATAATGAGAATTGGAGATTGTAGAGAGAAGAGAGAGAGAAACTATAAGAAGGAGAAACAGGTAGCTGGCAGAGCCTTCTCCCTGAGTCAGGACTGTGAAAGCAGCATCTTATACCAGTAGACACTGTGATGGCTGGCAATCCCAGAGGCCTCCGGGATAATTGTAGAAGTTCAGGGCAGCAATGGACATGAAAGACTATACTAGCTGGGAGTGAGTGGTGATGATTTGTTCAAACTTTGGGAGAGAGTGATTGGCTAGGCCCCATCTTGGAGATGGGTCAGTTGGGATGGAAACTCAAGAGTGGCTGCTGTCTCCATTTAATAGCTCCCAGTTTGGCTCAGGTCTTAGGTTGTTATACTCACAGCTACAGGTTGGGTGGATCTGGTCTTGAACCTCTGGCCAGAATATAACCTCAACTTCAGGGGAAGCAGAGGTGCAGGCTTAGTGAGATTAACCACTATCCACTATAAGGCTACTGCTGGCTGCTGGGATATATCTGCATAAACCTGGACTCTGCTTCCTCATGTTGTCTACCAGGGACAACAGAGACAAACTTAGAAGTAAACTTTTTTATGAGAAGAATATATATATGTTGGGGGAAGAAAAGTCCTGTCTGAGAGAGGGACAGGAGAGGCCTCCGAGCAGGTGGTCTCCATGAAAGTGAACTTCTTTTTCTCTATCTCTCTTAATTTTTTGTTGCTGCTGTTTTGGTTACAGTTTTGGCATTTTCTCCTTCGTTGTTTCGTATATTTTTAGATGAATATGAATGTGGTTTGTAGCCTCTGGTGGTTGTTCTGTTCTTCATTTTATTTATTTTCTCTTTCTCATTTCATGTGCATCGTTTTCCCCACTTTTCTGTGATTCCCCTTTGTGGTTACAGCCTTTTATCTAAACTCTTCTTTTCCTACTACTTCTTTACTTTCTCCTTAACTACTTTTAAATTTTGAGGAGGGTAAATTTGACATACTGACTTAGATATTGCATATAATTTTTTTGGTTTGTCTTAGATTTTGTTATTTATCCACAAATCTAGTGATGAAAGATGGCAAATTAATGGGCATCTCAGTTGTTAGTTTTCTAGAATGGCGTTCATGATATTGTTGTGGTTAGTGGCACCACTTTGGCCAAAAGTGGTATAGTTATCCTAATCAGCTTTTCTTCCTGGTATTACAAGACTGAGAGTGACTAATGGTCACAGAAAATACTATGACACACCCAGAGAACAAGGGATTGGACCAAAGGGGCAGCAACTTCTTATCTCCAACAAATTGAAGAGCTGGAATCTTGCAATAGACTGAAAACCCAAGACAATCTGCACCTGAAAGATACTCAGAAAGATAGTCATTTCCTAAACTTTGTAAATACTAACAATAAAGCAACTAGCCATAGAAAATTTATAAGCATCAACCCAAGAATTAAACTAAAAAGCAAAGAATATAATCAAAACAAAAAAAAGTTAAAAGATACTTAAACAAGATCCATACCCAGATATCCAGTTCACCATAGGCAAACACAGGGGGCAATGAGTGGGACAATCTGAAAGCCACATATCTATATTCTCTGTAATGGCAAAAACAGAGCAATTGAGTAAGGTTCTAGAAAAAAAATCAAATTAGAAATAACTTTTCAGATAACTGCAGAGATGCTGTCCATAATCAAAACCATGCTTAGTGACTCTAGTGTGGATAAAGTTTAAACGATATTAAGGAACTTAAGAAAACGAGGGCATCCATGAATGCTTAATGTAGGAAAGAAATGGAATCTATAAGGCAGATTCAAGCAGATATTCAAGAGAATAAAAATTCCATTGGAAATATCTGTAGCAGATTCAGCCACTGTTAGAATAGAACCTCACATGTAGAATAAAGGCTAGACTTTTAGGATCTTCAAAAGAAAGATTTATTGAAACTAGAAAGGATCCATGAGAATTCAATCCAGTAGCTGCTAGATAATGTGAAAAAAATAACATAAGATTGACTATCCTAAATAAAAAAGCAAGAGATAATGCAAATAATATAGAACTCTGTTCACAGATATTGTGGCAGAAAACTTCTTTTGTAGGGAAAAAAGTAGACATGCACTTAAGTGAGGCATATAGAACTCTAATTAGCCATCATGAAAAAAATCTATAATGAGGAATATGATAGTCAGGTTTCCAGAAATTCAACAAAAGAACAACATATTAAAAGCTACTAGGGAAAAGATACAACTCATCCATAAAAAAAACCTCCATCATATTCCGAGGTGACTTAGTACAAACCCTCTAGTCAAGGAGAGCTTGAAGTGAAGTATTTTAAGGTCTAAAGGAAAACAACCTGCAATCCAAATTGATGGACCCCCCTAAAGTGTTGGAGAAATAAGATACTTTCACAACAAAGTATACCTAAGGAAATTTATGACCACCAGACCAGCACCCCAAAATATTTTAAGTACATTCTAGAAAGAGATCATTGCCATACTTGAAATGACCAATTGTACTGGAGGCTAGCATCTATTAAACACATATACTGTATTAGGCATGGTGATATTTACTTTCCATATGTTAGTTGTTAGATACAATGGCCATAGCATAGTCATTATTATTTACCTAACAATTGTAGAAGAAATCATAAAGAGGTTAAGAAACTTATTGGTACCATGTATTTTGTGTGGATCACATTGAACATTTTATTTGAGTGAGAAAGGTAAGTAGTGAGCCTATAAACATGCTGAAAAGTAAACCAGAAATAGTTGATAATAATAGAAATTGACTAAAATTGTTAAAACAGTATAAAACGTCTGGATTTGGGTGGCAATTTATTATACAATCTTCAAAAAAGAAGCTGAATACAATATTTAGCCAGTAGAAGAAGAAAAGGTTTTGAGCTAGACTGTAAACTTTTAATCTCCTCTTTTGCTATCTTGCTTATCCCACTAAAATAAAACACTATATTTCTATTTCTCAAACTGTGCATATAACTAAAGTAGAATAAAGAGATATTTGATGTAAAAGAGATGAATAAATTGTAATTTTTTGGTTATTTTTTGAAGAAAACTGAAATTTCAAGGGATGACGTTATCCAGTCACAGTGCTTTTTCATTCCTAAAACTTTTGTTCCTTCCCATTTTTCTGAATCCTGAGTTCCTAAGACTCCTAAAGTTACAAAAGTTTGTATTTGCACCTGTACTTTTCATCGGATAAAACAAATTCCCATCAGATAAACAATTGCGCACACTGATGTTTCTGTGAGTGCCGGCACATCTTTCTGAATGTATGTGTCTTTGATGCTATCTAATAAATCTTCCTGTGGTCTTCCTCACATGTCCTGAAATTCTTTTCTTGGAAAAGTGGTTAAGTGGACAATTTGAAGCTCCAAATTTTTCTTTGGGAGTAAATTCTGTGACAATGCTCTGATCTGCTCTGTCTTTCATATTCCATCTTTCATCCATTAGAACATTCCATCAGCTCTTCTTTTATAATGTAGTTGGAGCCTGATCAGTTCTCAGTACCTACACTGACTGTTCTCTAACAAGCTAAATTGCTTCCTGGATTACTCTTAGATCCTTTGCTCTTTGATTTCACGTTTCTTCTTTAGGATAAAAGTCTAACTTCAACATGATTGTCATAATTCTTTTAAAAATGTAATGGCACATAACCACCTGGAAACACTCCAAAGAATTTTATTTTTCAACAGCAAAAGAAAATATTTTTGCCCTGACATTGTCTGAGATTTTCTCAATATTAGTATGCATAAATCATTGGACTATTTGATTTTTATCCAGTACTATATAACTAAGGTCCATTTTGAGGTGTTTGTACTTGTCTTTCTGTCGGAAAACATTTCTCTTCTAAAAAAATCCTTCCCTGTTTATCAACTTTTGTGCAACGTTACATTCTTATGGTGAATTATTCTGTAAAGAACATGGGAAAATTATATCACTTTGCCTTGTACTCTACTCTATTACATTGCAATCTGGTGCTTTTTTCTGTGGAGAGCATCACAAATTAACACAGCACATGCTTTATATATGTTATCTCTTTTTTGTTTGATAATTATTCCTGTTACTTTGTTTTTCATAACTAGAAAAATGTAGGCATCTGAAGGGAAAATAATCATGCATTTTATTTTGAAATACGTTATTGATTTATCTATAAATCTCCTTGCAACTATGATTTAATTTATATCCATAAGCTGTCATTCACATTTGGATTACCATTCATTAGAGATATTCTCTAACACAGAATATGTCTAATTTTAATGAATGTTTAGGTGTCCCTTGAAAGAATTGTCTATAGCTTATGTAGTTTTTGTCTACAGTGTTAAATGTTGTATATGATTTTTAAAAATAGAGAGAAATTTCTATTAATATGGTAGTATTTTAAAACTTTTGCCTATTTTCTTCCTTTTGTATTTTAGATTTGTACTATGTGTAGTCCTGGGAGTTGACAATTATTTTATATTTTTCTTGTTAAATTGACTATTTATTGTTGTAAAACAACTCCTATTTGTTCATGGTCACGCTTATTAACTTGAAGCATGTATTGCCAGGTGTTAGAACAGCTTCTCTAGTTTTTGTTACTGTTGTTGTTTGTTTTAGTGTTTCTATGATATATCCTTATAAA
>PVKA01037758.1:0-20765 GCA_004027165.1 Ctenomys sociabilis | reverse complement strand
GGGAGGGAGGGAGGGAGGGAGGGAAGGGAGCAAGGGGAGGGGAGAGGAGATATCCCACTGTGATTCCACCAAGAACCTAAGCTGAGAAAACCATTTTCTTTAATGAATCTTCTTCTGAAGCTGTAAAAATATATGTTGAGAGCTTTTATGGTGAAAAGTGTTTCTAGATCATTCCCTCTGCCACTAAAGAGTGCTAGCCCTGTAAAGTTTCCAGTCTAATGGTCTCTTCAAATGCCTCAACTTTCACAGGCCAAGGCCCTAGCCATGTAGCAGGTAAAATTCAACACTGTATGTCTAGAAATTATCAAATAACTTTAGAACCCACTTAGTAGGACACCTAGGGACTTTAGGACTTTAGTAGGATCCTAAAGAACTTTAGGATCCCTGTGTTGGCAGCTGATCTTGACTGCTAACTTGATGCGATTGCTAACTTGAGACCTAGAGGACTAGGGAAGCATACTGTGAGTGTGTCTGGGAGGGGTTTCCAGAAATGATTGGCATGTAGACCAGCAACGGAGAGGGGAAGACCCACCCTGAATGTGGGTGGTGCTTCTACTAGACTTATACTCCAAATAGCACAAAAGCAGGAGGAAGAAGCCAGCCTGCACTTGACAGCTGTTTTTATACCAGTACCAAAGTAGCATGGTACTGGCGTAAAAACAGCCAGATAGAACAATGCAAGAAAATAGAAGGCACAGAGATACATCCACACGTTAATAGTCCCTTTTTTTTAAATGAACATGTCAAGAATATGTAACAGAAAAAGGACAGTCTTTTAACAAGTGGTGATTGGAAAACAGGATATCCATACATGGAAGAATGAAATTCTTACTTCACATACAAAAGTTAATTCAAGATGGGTGAAAAACTTAAACAGAAGATTCAAAACTGTAAAAATACTAGAAGAAACCTTGGGGGAAAGCTTTTTTTAAAGCTCACAGTGGTATGAGCAATAAATTTTTGGACAAGACCCAAAAAGTAGAAGCAACAAAAGTAAATAGATAAATGGGGATTGAACTCAGGCCCTTGCACTTGCCAGGGAAGCTCTTATTCCACTAAGCCATCTCCCCAGCCTGGAATTATATCTAATTAAAAGTATCTGTACAAAAAAGAAATGAGGAAAAAAATCTTATGGAATGAGACAAAATATTTGCAAGCACACATCTGATAGGGAGTTAACACCTAGAATATACAAAGAATTCAAACAACTCAATTGCAAAAAGTAAAATAAATAAAATCAGCTGACTAAAAGATGAGCAAAACACTTGAGTAGGCATTTCTCAAAAGAAAATACACAAAAAGCCAACAGGTATATGAAAAGAAACACTCAGCATCACTAATCATGAAGGAAATTAAAATTAAAATCATGAGATATGACCTTATACCATTAGGATGGCTACTATG
This sequence comes from Ctenomys sociabilis, assembly GCA_004027165.1. Taxonomy (NCBI): domain Eukaryota; kingdom Metazoa; phylum Chordata; class Mammalia; order Rodentia; family Ctenomyidae; genus Ctenomys; species Ctenomys sociabilis. The sequence goes on along the minus strand of PVKA01037758.1, from coordinate 19,361 downwards.
ATAAAGACAAAAAATAAATATTGGTGAGGATGTAAAGAAAAGAGAACCCCTGGGCCAGTGAGAGAGCTCAGCGGACAAAGAGCCTGCTTTGGCAAGCGCAGGGACCGGGCTCCACATGCCATGCCAGCCCCACCCCCAGGGCAGGCTGAGCCAGCAACAGAGTCTGGGCGTGGTGGCACATGCCTGTAATCCCAGATCCCGTAAGGCTGAAAACAGAAGGATCACCATGAGTCCAATCACATAGTGAGACCCTGTACCAAATACACAAGATGAAAAAAAAGAAAAGGGAACCCTTGCACACTATCAATGAGAATATGAATTTGTGCAGCTATCAGAGAAGATAGTATTAATGTTCCTTTAAAACTTAAAAATAGATCTACCATGTGACCCAGTAATCCTGCTATTGGAGCGATTGTGGATATCCAGTCTCTGGTCATGTAAGCTAATCTAATAAATCTTCTGAGAGAGAGGAGAGAAAGTGCATGCATGGGAGAGGAGGAGGGACAGAAAACATCCAAATCAATGTGTCAAAAGGACATCTATCCTTTCATGTCCACTGCAATACTCTCCACAATAGCCAAGACATGCAAGCAACTCAAGCATCCATCAATGGATGAATTGGGTAAAGAAGATAACAATTCAACAAAATGTGATTCATTCATCAAAAAGCAGGAAATTGTGCCATTTTTAACAGCATGGGTGAACCTGGAGGACATTATACTAAGTAAAAAAAAAAAAAAAAAAAGACAAGCGCACACACACACACACACAAAGAACAAATACTTTAAGATCTTACTTACCTGTGGAATATAGAAGAGTCAAACTCAGAAGCAGAGAGCAGATTTCTTTTCTTTCTTTCTTTCTTTTTTTTTTTTTTTGAGGTACCAGGGATTGAACTCAGGACCCTGCACTTGCCAGGCTTATTCTACTGAGCTATCTCCCCAGCCCAAGAAGCAGAGAGCAGAATAGTAGAAGCAGGTATAGTAGAAGTTGTAGGAAATGGAGTCATATGGGTCAAAGAACATAACATTTCAATAAGACAGAAGAAATAAGTTCTAGACCTCTGTTATACAGCATGGTGACTGTAGTTAATGACGTACATTAACAATTATAATAATTATAATTGCATAGTTGGAAATTAATAAGAGGATCAAATCTTAGGGCTCTCACCACAAAGAAAGGACAACCATGTGAGGGATGGCTGTGCCCATTAGCTGATGGTGGTGGGTATTTCATAATGTGTGCATATATGTCAAAACATCATAGTTTTATAATTTCTTGTCCGTTATACCTCCACAAAGATGGAAACAAAGTTATTTCTCTTAAAAGACATATGTCTTTTTTATGCTTATGAATACGTGTCTGCAGTACACAGTATAATGTTTGCACTCCTTGTACAGAGCTGGTACTGGTCTGTGACACATCTTAATTCCTTTTGTCACCCCTTTTTCCTCCCCTCTCTTGGTCCTTTTCCCTTTGACAAAGATCTGTTTTCCTGCTTTCTAATAAATCTATTTTTTAAAATGACTGTTTGGATGTATGTATCCACTTTCACTCTCTTTCTAAGTCTCACTAAAGTTGTAGCAACATTACTTTCTCAAAAAGTATAAAGTAAATACACAAACGGGCAGGAAGAGGAAGAAGATCAGAAGAGACAATAGCAATGAACTTTTAGGAATTGGAAAGAAGTTGTAAGATGACTTAACAGGCTCAGGAGTCCAGCTCAGAGGGACAGTGGGTTAAATCTGCAGCACTACCAAAAAAAAAAAAAAAAGTTGAGTAAACACAAGAATACCAAGCCCTAAACTGAAAACTAACTTCATGTATACCGTGCTGCCTTCAAAATTCTTCTAAGCCAGGTGTGGTGTTGTATACCTGTAATTTCAGCAGGAGGCAGAGGCAGGAGGATAGCTTCTAGCTCAAGATCCATCTGGGCTACATAGTGAGTCCAAGGCCAGCCTGAACGACATAACAAGACCTTGTCTAAAAAAAAAAAATTAAGACAAAAAAAAAAAAATCCACCTCTGTAAATCCCATTTGTTCTCCAAATAACTCCACATCTGCAAGACTTCAGTATCCCAGACCACCCTCTATTCATTCTATACTACTATGTCTATGACTCAAATAATCATCATCAACTACCACCTGTGAAGCACTTAAAAGTAGCCTCTATAATGTTAAAACTCTATAAATTACATAAACTCTAGCAATTATAACTTCGGAGTGTTTCTTGATTTGGGATATCACTCCCCCAAATTACATGTGAGTTTCTTAAAAGAAGAATTTCTATTCCATCCAACTCTAAAATTTTCTCAGATCCAGTCTCCAAATAGGTAGTCAGTAAGTACCTTGACCGATCAGTTCGTAGACCACACACCTAACTGACCATCATTACAGCCAACTAGCTAACATCCAGTTGACTCTCAAAAGCAAAGGTAGCATGTCTCTGAGGTCCTGTAAGTACATCCACCAAACATTTGCCACTTGTCCTGCATGACAGCAGCAGGTGGCATATCAGAGACCCATCTATCTATTTACTGCAGGGTGACCTGCCTGGCTTAGCATTTAGCAGTCAGATTTCTAAATAGCAATAAACCCCATGCTGAGTCGGCAACAGATAAAAAAAAAAGATGTCTTTTATGGCACTTCATGATAATGGCTTTATTGCCAAAAGCCATATTAGCAGAAGATGGAAGATTCGATTTATAGAATCTCCTGAACGTCTGTATGTTCAGCAACAGTCTGTTTATGCCCAAGAAGAGACTGATGCCTGTGGAAAATGTATTTGAAGGACAACCCAGAATGTTGCTCTGCTCTGCCAAGAGTCTACATTCCTTTCCTTTTCAAGCCACAGGGGGTAGAAGTAACCGAATGAATTGATGCATTCTGTCCTGGACTTCAGAGCCAGAGTGAACCACTGAGAATTAGGACCGTTTCATCCTTGCGATCTAAGTCACTTAAGACAGCCCAAAGTACTGCCAGAAAAACTTCCTTCTCGTGAGTCAACAAAAACAGATGGGAAACTGCTAAAATGGCTCAAGTATGTGGCACTTTTATAACATTAATGTGGCTCTTGAAAAAATTCAGCTTTAATTGACTGTTTTTGCTTCCCACGTCCTAATTCTGTCAAAAGCTCTTATGTGTGTGTGTGTGTTTTTTTTTAAGGAGTTAAGTTGGAGAATAAACCATTCAGGGTAAACCTTTAATTACAACCATTCAAAAACAATGTGCCTCCTCTTTTCAGGTCCTTGCCAAAAAGGCAAGGGAGTGCGGCAGCAGAAGGAAAAATTTAATTTAAAACCCATTTCTTAAGATGGTATTGAAAATAAAACAGAAATTACAATGGCCATAACTTTCACTGGATTGCCTCCCAGAGCCTTCTGCTCCCTGTGTGATCTAGAGAACGCCATTAAGCTTCTCCGTTTTATATCATTTCCATATGAAGAATAAGAAAATTCATATACTTCTACTTCAATTCCCAGTGCAAGTGCTGAAGGAGAACTTGATGCCCACGTTATCTGCCCACCTTACACTGTGTATGAAGTGAAAATAAAGCCATGGTGAAAATAAAGGCCAGGATGATGGTTCTCTAATCTTTAGATGTAAGTAATAAGGGTGAAAGCAAACATTGAGGCCAGGTATGGTGGTGCACGCTTAGATCCATCACACTGGCAGGCTCAGGCAGGAAGATTACAAGTTTAATCCCAGGCTGGGTAACATGCAATTTAGACAGACCCTATCTCAAAATGAACAAACACAAACAAATAAACAGGCTAGGGGTATATCTTAGTGCTTACTGTGAAAGCTCTGGACTCAATCCCCAGTTACAGAAAAAATAATTGAGATTTAAAAAACTCTTATTTTCTTTATAAACACATTGGACCGTACATTAACATTTTATTTTCTCCTAGAAAACCTGATACAGGGCCAGCCAAATAGCTCAGTGGATTAAGGCGCCTGCTTAGGCAGATGCAGCGACCGGAGTTTCATCCCAGGCCTGCTGCGCCAGCCCTGCCCCCGGTGCCTGCGAGCTGAGACAGCGAGATTGGGCATGGTGGCACGCACCTGTAGTCCCAGAGTTTGGGAGGCTGAACACAGGTGGATCGCTATGAGTCAGATCTACGTAGTGAGACCCTGCACACCTTGTACTAAAATTTAAAAAAAGAAAGAAAACCTGATACAGGTGGAATGCCAGCTGTGTTTGCTGCCATTGGGTGAGAAAGAGAGGCAAAAAGGGCAGCCTACGGGAGGAACAATGTGCTCTACACAGTGGATTTGGGTCCCTGGGTCTAATTAAACCTAAGAAGACCACCCCAGGGCTAGCCAAATAGCTCAGCAGATTTAAGTGCCTGCTAGCAGGCACAGGGGCCAGGGGTTTGATCCTCGGGCTTGCTGTGCTGGTCCCACCCCTGGGGCATGCTGAGGCTGCAATTGAGACTGAGCATGGTGGCAGACACCTGTAATCCCAGCACTTGGGAGGCTGTAAATAGGAGAATCACTACAAGTCCGATCTAGTAGTGAGACCCTGAACACCCTGTAGACCCTTCCGTAAAATACAAAAAAGAAAAAAAAAAAAAAGACTATCCCAGATGGGGGCTTACTAGAACAAAATCACTAAATAAGTTAAAGGTATATTTTCATTACTCTATCATTCTTTTCTCTTTAGTACCCTTTTTACTATGAAGATACATATTAATGTAAAAAATACAAACAATTTGCACCCACCACCAAAGTCAAGAAATGAATTTACCAGTCAACCCAGAATCCCTTCCTGTGACCTATCTCTCTCTCTCCTCTGTCTCTCTCGGTCTCTCTCTCTCTCTCTCTCTCTCTCTCTCTCTCTCTCTCTCTCTCTCTCTTTCTCCATTATAATTCTTCTGCTAAAAAAAAAACCCTGAGGCATTTCACTGGTAGTTTCTCACAGTCTGGCTGTGTTGATGGATGCAACATGTTGCTCTATATTTCTTGCAAACTGGCAGCTGGATCCAAAGCCTGGGTTGAGCTGAGGCTCAATCTGTATGGTGACACCAAGGTGGTATTGAGTTTTTCCTTAGGAAGCACATGGTATCTGATGATCTCTCTCTTCCTGGTGTGAAAACTGCAAATGTAGAATACCTAAGTGCATTCAAATGGTGCTGTTGTAATTTTATCATTTCTTTATTAATTAGAATATTTTTATAAAGAAATACAGCTCTGGGATGGGGAGATAGCTCAGCCATCTAAGTGCCTGCCTGGCAAGCTCAAGGACCCAAGTTTGATCGCTGGTACCACGTGAAGTACCAGTCTGGAACCCTGGGCATGCTGTGTCAGCCACAGAAACCAGATGTAGTGGTGCATTTCTATAATCCCAGTGCTGGGGAGGCTTAGACAGGAGGATCATTATGAGTCCAAGCTGCATAGTGAGACCCTGTACCAAATAAGTAAATAAATAAAAGATTTTTTAAAAAAGAAATACACTAAGAGAACAATATGCAGTGTATTAATTATTGAAACTGTCCTAATAATTTGATTTGAAACTGTCTCATTGTTATTTGTTTTTCAATAAAATTATGGAAAAAATTAAATTAAATTAAATTAAAAAAGAAGGGGCCAGGGAGATGGCTCAGTAGAATAAGTGCTTCCCTGGCAAGCACAAGGGTCTGAGTTCAATCCCTGGTTCTGCCGAATAAATAAATAAATAAAAGAAATACAACTTTGCTTCTATGTCTGGTTGCTACTAGCTTAGACTACATAGAAAAAGCAGCATAAATATTTGAATCTTGTCCTTTATTAATCCATTTCAAGATAAATAATATAGCTGGATAGATAGCTCAGTGGTCTGAGTGCTTGCCTGGCAAGTGCAAGGAACCGAGTTTGATTCCCAGTACATGTACCAATGCTACCCCACCATAACCTGGCATGGTAGTGCATGCCCGTAATCCCAGCACTGGAGAGGCTGAGACAGGAAGATCACTAAAAGTTTTAACTGCCTAGCGAGACCCTATAACAAATAAATGAACAAATAAAAATTTTAAGAAGATAAATAATGAATTGGATCACTATTATTTTCTGAAAATGTCCAAAAGATTTTAATTTTTAAATAAAAAAAAAAAAACTCAGGAATTGAAACACAGGTTAGTATTTTGATTCATTACAAATAGTTTTCTTATTAGAGCTCAAATGGTCCTAAATTTAGACAACAGGATTCTTTCTCAAATTACCACCCAGCCCTTTAGTCATGACACTAAAGCATCTGTAAGTCTCCTCACTATTTGCCACACTGAGATGCTCTGATTTATTTGTACATTTTCTGTGCCAGACCTGGAATTAGTTATTTCTCCAAGAACATTTTCTTTGAAACGGAAAACAGCATTTTAGTGTTAGCTTTCTATAATTATAAATCTCAAGTATTATAAAATACTTGCGATAATCAGTGTGTGAAGAGACACAGGACAGAAGGCAGGCTGACCCAGGACCGCCATGGGTAGCTGCTAACTCATGCCACGCCTCCACCATTGCCCAAGCCTTCCTGAGCTGCACCTCACCTCCTTCCAGCCACACACTCACTCATCACAGAAACCACACTGAAGCCTGAGCAGCAGGAGCTTCTGAGGGGCTCATTGTGCATGCATGCGCGCGCACACACACACACACGCACGCGCACACACACACATGCACATGCACACACACACACGCGCGCGCACACAGCACACCGTCTAGCGAGCCTTGCTGATCCATGCTCCACCCCGCTACCATTGCTGCTGAGCCTGGTGAACACGGGGAGCCTCAACAATGTCAAAAAGAGGGAACAAAAGGCAACCTCTGACCTCCAGTTCACACAGAGCAAGCCCAGGAGGCAGAGACAGGGAAGAGCTTGGAAGTCACACACCTGAAATCACTGAAACAATAGCAACTGAGCAAAGAAACAGCTCCAGCAAACCACAGAAGGAAACAGAACAGAAAAAGCGTTCTCAGGTAAAAAAGAAAAGAAATGACAGCAACCATGAAAGAATTGCTCAGCACATCGAAGAAGACATCAAAGAAGAATAGAAAGATGAAGGAAATATGAACAATATAGGAAAGAATTAGAACACGTGAAACAGATTCAAACAGATACCCAGATATTAAGAATTGCACTGATAGCTGGCCAAACCAAGTGAGTGAAACTGAAGGTAGACTTTCAGACCTTGAAGACGACATTGCAGCTAGTGATCATGAAAAGAAAGGCCTCTTAAAAATAACAAAGAACAAGTGCAAGGGCCTGAGTTCAATCCCCAGTTCTGCAAAAATAATAATAATTATTATTATATAAATAAACTTTACTTATTTATTTTGCTTTGCTCCTGTAAAAATAAATAAACAAATAAATAACAAAGAACCAGGAAACAGCACTTCAACAGCTGCAAGAGGATACAAAGAAAAGCAACATAAGACTGATAGGTGTCAATAAAATATCAGGAGTCAACACAAATGACATAAAAAGACTCTTTACAGAAGTAGCAGCAGAGAATTTCCCAAGCATGGAGAAACAATGTGACATATAGCTAAGTGAGGCATATAAGACTCCAATGAGCCATAATCAAAATAAATGTACACCCAGACACATAATAATCAGTGTCCCAGAAATTCATCAAAGGAACAGAATATTAAAAGCTGTTAGAGAAAAGAATTATGACACCTATAATGAACTACCCACCAGAATCACACAAGACTTCTAAACAGAAATAATTAAATCAACAAGAACTTGGGATGAAGTATTTCAGGTCCTGAAAAACAACAACAACTTCCAATTCAGATTGATATACCCCAAAGATCTATCTATCAAATTTAATAATAAGATAAGGTACTTCCATGAAAAAGAATAACTTGTCATGCAAAAATTATGACCACCAAATCAACCCTATGAAGACAACTAAAAGATATTCTGCAAAGAGACAAAACGTACTATAACTTCAAGAAAGACAACAGAAAAGAACCACCAAGCAGAGTAAGCAATTGAAGGGAGGGGAAAAGTAGGGAATCCACAGCAGAAAAACAAACATGGAAAAATGCCATCTCACCCCAGAGAGAGTGGCTATCATCAAGAAGTCGGCCAATAAGAAATGTTAGAGGGGCTGTGAAAAAAGGAGCTTTTCTCCACTGTTGGTGGGAATGCAGACTGATACAACCACTATAGAAATCAGTGTGGTGTTCCTCAAAAAGCCAGGATTGGAGGCCCTATTTGAACCAGCTATTTCCCTCCTGACTAATTTTCCAAAGCAACTGAAAACATCATACCATATAGTGCCAGTATACGCAACCGTGGTTATAGCCGCGTAATTTATCATAGTTAGATCTTGGAAACAACCCAAATGCCCATCAACTGAGGAATGGATACAAAAATTTGTGGCATTTTAACATAATGGAGTAAAATCATTCAGCTATCAAAAAGATAAACTCAGGGCTTTTATAGATTAATAGATTCAATTAGATATCATACTCATAAGTGAAATAAATGAGATCTCCAAGTGTGAACATCATATTGTTTCACTAGTATGAGAATCTGAAAGAGTAAATAAAATCTGAAAGTTACAATGGATACTATAAAAGGGACAGAATCTGTTCAAAGGGAAGGAACAGCTGGGATAAGGAAAAGGGCAAAAGAAAGAAGGAAGGAAAAAAAAATATATATATATGCTTGTGTAATTATACTGCTGATTTCAGCTGCTCTATTGAAAGGAACAGTTGATGCTTAAATTATTCTTTTCTTCTTTTTAATTTCTTCTAACTTTTTGCCAATTGTTGAGTTCCTATTATTTTGTTTAGTAAAATTTGCATCTTTTCAAATGTGGTTTTCTTTTCACTATTTCTTATTCTATTTTTTTAAAAAAGAATGAATAAATAAATAAAGACACACAGACATGCCTATGGGAACCCTGAGACAGCCAGTCGGGAAGCATGGAGTGCTCGGTGACTCCAGGAATGTGAAAGTATCTGAAGTGACCTTAAGGAGCCAGCAATTGGGTCCCAGCCCCCACATCCAGAGGCTAAGATCAGCTCTATTCCCAGCACAAGCCCCATGGCAGGCTTCGCTGGAGTACACAACACATTTCTGGGATCTGACAAAACTGTGAGCACCAGAGGTATTTTACTAATTTTATTTCCCCTTGTTTGTCTGACTGGGTATCCCTTTCCTGTCTGGTTGGAAGTTGTCCTGTTTTGTCTTGTATTTTATATTTGTTTTGTTTTGTTTTTTGTCTTTTTGAGACAGGTTCTCACTATGCAGTTCAGGCTGGCCTTAAGCTCACTTTGTAGCTCAGGCTGGTCTCAAACTCACAACAATCCTCCTGCCTCAGCCTCCCGAGTGCTGGGATTACAGGCCTGCACCACCATGCCCGGCTTTTATGGTTATTTTTGTTTTGGGATTTTTTTGTTTTCTTTCTCCTCTATTTCTCAGGTCTACATTTTTCTTTCTCTTTTCTTCCTTCATTTTCCTTTTTTTCTTTCTTTTTTTTTCACTATCTAGATTTTTTACCAACTGTTTTTTCATCTATTAATCCTCTTTATCTCCTTCCTCAACTACTTCTTTAATTTAAGCTTTCAAGTGAGTAAATATCATCTCTTCCTTTTCCGCTTACTGTTTCACATTCTATCTCATTCGCCTTCCTGTGTCCTGTTTCCAAAATCTTGGTGATCATTCTTTGATCTCCAGTCTTGACTCTATTTTACTTCATTCATCAATTTATCCTGTCCCTTGAACATCCTAACTCCCCACCCTATACAAAACAATAAAAATCACCTCACTAATAGGAAAATTACTGCATACAAGTACATGGTATATGTTTGATTTTGTTATATAACTTTAGAGTTTGCTGCTGTGGTTGAATGCAGCAGATTAACGGTTGCTATAGTTTCATAGTAATGAAGCTGTTCTTCAAACTGTTGTTATTACTAACAGTACTAGTTTATCCGGGATGCCATAGATGTTACATTCAGTTTTTGTCCCCTGTATGATAACACTGTGAGTGTATGTGTCACAACCACTGGTTCAACCCCACACCAAAGGATTGGGCACTCAGCCAAATAGTAACTGTGCATCCTTGACAAACTGGGAAGGTAGCTTCTTGGGATAGCTATGAAGAATCCCCTACATCTAGAGAACGTCCCTGAAGAACAGACGTCTATAGGGAAACCTCAATACAAGTGATAAATCTATCATAAGAAATCAGTAAGCATCAACATAAAAAAACAAAATTAAATTAAAGAGATAAAATAGAAAATGGCCAGATACACAAGCAAAGTGCAACCTTGGACCTCAGCCCACCCAGGACAAACCTGGAACACAAAAAGATAGATGAAACTGGAAGTCAAGCGCTTTCTGAAATGACAGCAACAGAAGTGAAAGAAGAAAGTAGAAAAGGCCACAGAAACAATAGTCTCTCCAGTACAAAAAGAACTTAACATCAAAGATATTAGAGAAGATTCAGGTAAAAAAATAAATAAATGAATGAACTTTAAAAAATGATAGAAATGAAAATGTCTAATATAGGAAAGAAATGGAATCCATAAAACAAACATAAACAGAAATCCAAGAGGTTAAAACCTCCACTGAAAGTATATGCAACAAAATTAATGAAGAAAAGGACAGAATATCAGATTGAAGATAAAATTGCAGCTAGTAATCAGTAAAAATAGCAAGAGAACATGAAAAATCGATCCAAAAGCTACCAAATGATGTGAAAAAAAAATAATATAAGATTCATTAGGGTTAATGAGAAAGCTCGAGATAGCACAAAAGCCATTAAAAAAAAAACTCTTCACAAAAATAGTGGCAGAAAATGTCCTAAGTAGAGAACTCCAAGCAGCCATGACCAAAATAAAACTACACCAAGTCATATAATAATCAAGATTCCAGAAATTCAGCCTAAGAACAGAATATTAAAAGCAGTTACAGAAAAGAAACAGATCACCTATAAAAAAAAAAAGCCCATATAACTGACAGCAGACTTCTCAAAACAGACCCTCAAATTGAGAAGAGTTTGAAGTATTTCAAGTCTTGAAAGAAAACAACTTCCGACTCAGATAGATACACCCTGAAAAATTATCTTTCAAAATTAGAGAAGAGGTCCAGAAAGACAGCTCAGTGGCATAAGTGCTTGCCTGACAAGCACAAGCCTTGAGTTTGATCCCAGTACGAAAAAAAAAAAAATAATGAAGAAGTCATATACTTGAGTGACAAAGAACAACTGAAGAAATTCATGAGCATCAAGCTAACCTTATAAAGAATATGCAAAGATATTCTTGGTAGAGATTAAAATGACCACAATTTCAAGAAAAGCACCAAAAAAATAAACCAAAAGGCAGGGCAAATAATTAAACAGAAGGGAAACATGGAAAATCAACATTGGGAAACTATCATGACAAAGATAAGGGAATATACATAAATTATAGTCATCAATATAAACAGCCTCAATTTCTTAATCAAAAGAAATAGATTGGTAGAATAAATCAAGAAAAACATCAAAGTTGGCAAAATAACTCAACGGACTAGAGCACCAGCTTAGTCAAGCTTAGGAAAGTGCGGGGAGCATGGTTCCATCCCTGACACCACTTGCCACACCAGCCCCACACCCAGGGCAAGCTGAGCCAGACAGAGTCTGAGGATAATGGCATAGGTCTGTAATCCCATTGCTGGGGAAGCTGAAAAACAAGAGGACCACTATGAGCCCAAGCTGCGTAGTAGGACACTGTCACAACCAAATACGTTTAAAAAAAGAAAGAAAAAATTATCCGGAAATGTGCTGTGTACAATACAATGAACTCAAAAAGAAATTTATAGACTAAAGTCAAAGGATGGAAAACAATACTCCATGGGACAGGAACTCAGAAAAAAGCAGGAGTAGCTATTCTGTTTGCAGACAATGTGAACTTCAAACCAAAAATGATCAAAAAAGGATAAGCAATGTTATTACATGCTTGTTAGGGGAAAACTTCAAAAGGAAATAATGACAACCATAATTATATATGCACCAAATTTGGGAACACCCAACCATAAGACAGATATTTTTTGGTGGAACCAGGGATTGAACTCAGGACCTTGAGCTTTTATAAGACAAATATTAATAGACAGGAAAAATCAAATAAGCAATAACACAATTGTAATGGGGGAAATTAAATAACACGGTCACAAAGAAATAGACAGAAAATCATCCCAGAAATATCAGAACTGAACCAAATCTGTAAACAAATGGATTTTTGTAGATGTTTTCAGAGTACCATCCAAAATCATCATTCTTCTCAGCTGTATGTGGGATATTCTGTAAAACAGACCATATACTAGCACATAGAGCATGCTTAAGTAAAAGCAAAGGAATTGAAATTACCCCATGTCTATTATCAAACCATAGTAAAATGAAATTGGAAATAAATTGCAAAAGAAACTACCAAAACACCATAAATGTATGGAAATTAAATAACACCCTCCTAAACACCAATGGATTACGGACTAAATTTAAAAAGAAATTAAACATTATCTATAACTAAATGAGAAGGTAGTTACAACATGATGGAACTTATAGGACTGATAAGAGTAGTCTGAAGAGGGAAAATTACCAGTGAATTCTCATATCAGGAAAACAGAATGAGCACAAATACACAACCTAATATTGTACCTCAGGATTCTAGAAAAAGAAGAGCAGGAGAAGCCCAAAGCACATACACGGGAAGAAATTATAAACATCAGAGCACAAACTAACACAAAGGAGACTAAGAAAACAAAACAAAGAATTAATGATTCAGAGTTGGCTCTTTAAAAGAGTAAATCAAATTGATAAACCACTAGCCAATCTTATCAAAAAGAAAAAAAAAAGACTCCAATTCATGCATTGAGGAATGAAAAAAGTAAAATCACTATAGAGCCTGTGGAAATTTGGATCATTAATACCTACTTCAAAAACCTTTACTCTAATATAATAGGAAACACAGAAGAAATGGACAGATTACTAAAAACATATGAGTTACCAAAGCTGAATCAGGAAGATAAAAATTTTTGAATGCTCCAATATCAATTAATGAGATTAAAAATGCAATAAAAAAAACTACCAACAAAGAAAAGTCCAGATCTGATGGACTCACAATTTTATATGAAATTTAGAGATTTAACTTCTATTTATTAATTTATTTTTAGAGATTTCAATACTCCTCAAAGACTTTAATGAAATTAAAGGAAGCAATACTCCCTAACTCGTTCCTGAAAGCAAATATTCCTCTGATGCTAAAACTAGAGAAAGTCCCAATCCAAAAAAGAACTATAAGCCAATTTCTCTAATAAGCACAGATGCAAAAACCCTCAGTAAGATACTATCAAATAGAATGCAGCAAATTATCAAGAATATTAAACATTATGACGAAGTGTGTTTCATTCCAGGAATGCAAGGATGGTACAATATGTACAAATCAATACATGTAAAACAACATATCAACAGAGTCAAAGACAAAAGTCACACGATCATCTCAATAGATGCAGAAAAATCTTTTGACAGAGTCCAACACTCATTCATGATTTGAAAAATAAAAACCTACAGAAAATCAGAATAGATGGTCTTTACCTCAACCCCCCCCTTTTTTTTTTTTTTTTTTTTTTTTTTTAACAGAACCAGGTATTGAACTCAGGCCCTTGCACTTGACAGGCAAGCGCTTATTCAACTGAGCTATCTCCCAGCCCCACCTCAACCTGATAAAAACTATCTATGTCAAACCAACATCTTACTAAATGGACAGAAACTGAAAGTTTTCACTCTGAGATCAGAAACAGAACAAATATGTCCACTATCACCACTCCATTTAATATAGTTCTAGAGACATTAGCCAGAGCAATTAGACGAGAGATAAATCAAAGGAGTAAGGTTAGGAAAGAAAAAGTTAGATTATCATTATTTGCAGATGACATGATACTCTACATAAAAGACCCCAAAAACTCCACCAAAAGATTTCTATATATAATAACCAAATTCAACAGTACAGCTGAATACAAAGTCAACACTCAGAAATCAATAGCATTCCTGTACACAAACAACAAACTCAATGAGAGAGAAATTAGGGAAAGCACATAGTTCACAATAGAATCCAAAAAATGACATACTAAGGAATCAACAAAGCAAGTGAGAGATCTACACATTGAAAATTATAGTACTCTGAAAAAGGGAATTGAAGAAGGTATCGGAAAATGGAAAAATATCCCCTGATCATGGATAAGAATAACCAACATAGTGAAAATGGCCATACTCCAAAATTTGTTGTAGAGATTTAATGCAATCTAAATCAAAATGCCATTAGTATACCTCACAGAACTAGAAAAAACACTCAAAACATTCGTTTGGAACAAGAAGAGACCTAAAATAACAAAAGCAGTTCTGGGCAGCAAAGCAAGGCAGGAAACATGACAACACCTGATTTGAAGTTATACTACAAAGCTACTATAAGAAAACCAGCATGGTACTTGCAAAAAAACAGACCTGAAGATCATATTGAAAGATGCATACAGAACTACACACACATTCAGCCACTTTATCTTTGACAAAGGGGCCAAACATATTTGCTGAAAGAAAGACAGTCTCTTTAATAAATAGTGCTGGAAAAATGGCTGTCTACATGACCAAAGACTAAAACCCATGTCTATCACCATGCACTAAACTAAACTCAAAATTGATCAAAGATCTAAACATTGAAACAGAAACACTGAATCTACGGGAAGAAAAAGTAGGTGAAATCCTTAAGACATGGATGCAGGCAGCAACATCACAAACAAAACCCAAACTGCATGAGAATTTCTCCAAAGGCTCAAAAACTGGGGTCTCATCTTATTAGATCAAAAGGAATCACCAAAAGAGTGAAAAGACAGCCCCCTGAATAGGGAAAAAATTTAGCCAATAGTCCTTCAGACAAGGGACTTATATCTAGAAGTTATAAACAATTGGAAAAAAAAGACTCCCCAAATTTAAAGACCCACTCTAAATTTGCCTCTTGGTTTGTCAAAAACTTCCCAAGAAGAGGAGGGCCCAGTGGTAAATTCTTTCAAGTATTACCTGTGCAGTTGGATTTTCGTTCATGAACTGTTTGCCTACCCCTATGTCTTCAAGATTTCCTTCTACTTTGTCTTCCAGGAGAGTTAGTGTTTCTGTTTTAATGTCCAACCTTTAATTCATTTTAACTTTAGCTTAGCGCATGGTCATAGACCTGGGTCAAGTTTTAGTTTTTTGCATGTAGAGAGCCAGTTTTGTTAAAGAGGTTATTTTTCCTCCAGTAAGAATGTTTGGCCCCTTTGTCAAAGATAAGGTGGCTGAGTGTGTTCATACTGCTTCTGCATCTTCAAATCTATTTCACTGATCCTCAGGTCTATTTTTGTGCCAATACCATGCTGATTTTATCACAGTAGCTTTGTAGTATAATTTCAAGTCAGAAATTATAACGTCTCTTGCCTTGTCTTTGTTGGCCAGGATTGCCTTTGCTATTCTAGATCTTTTCTGGTTCCAAATAAATTTTAGGAATGATTTCTCTTGATCTGTGAGGTATGTTGTTGGTATTTTCATAGGGATTGTATTAAATCTGTATTTGGGAGTATGACCATCTTCACAATGTTAGTTCTTCCTATCCAGGAGCAGGGAATATCTTCCCATTTTGTGAAATCCTCTAAGATCTCTTTTTTCAGAGTAATGTAATTTTCATTGAATAGATCTTTAATTAGGTTACTTCCTAAGTATTTTATTTTCTGTTGTGCTATTGTAAAAGGTATTGTCTCTCTAATTTCCCTCTTGGTGTGTTTGTTATCTGTGTAGAGGAATGCTATTGACTTTTGGGTATTGACTTTGTATCCTTCTATGTTACTTAATTTGTGTATTAATTCTAGTAACTTCTTAGTGGAGTTCTTTGGGTCTTTCAAGTAAAGTATCATGTCATCTGCAAATAATGATAGTTTAAATTCTCCTTTATCTATTCTTATTCCTTTTCTCTTTCTTGTCTAATGGCTGTAGCTAATGATTCCAGAACTATATTGAATAGAAGGGTGATAGAAGACATCCTTGTCTTGTGCCAGATCTGAGAACAAGAGATTTCAGTTTTTCCCTATTTAGAATTACACTAGGGGTTGGGTTGTCATAGATGGATTTTATCAAATTGAAGTAGAGGCCTTCTATTCCAATTTTCTGTAGGACTTTGAACATGAATGAGTGTTGGACTTTGTAAAGATCCAATCCAAAAATGGGAATTTAATATGATATACACTTTTCAGGGAAGCATTTATTCCACTGAGCCATCTTCCCAGCC
This sequence comes from Ctenomys sociabilis, assembly GCA_004027165.1. NCBI lineage: Eukaryota > Metazoa > Chordata > Mammalia > Rodentia > Ctenomyidae > Ctenomys > Ctenomys sociabilis. The sequence goes on along the minus strand of PVKA01037758.1, from coordinate 3,083 downwards.
CCACACTTTTCAGATAAAGAAATACAAATAGTACGTAAATATACGAAAAAATGTTCATATCCATATCAATCCTAGTAGGAAGACAACAATGTAAAAAGTATTAATTATTGAAATTGTCCTATTAATCAACTTTGAAACTGTCTCATTGATATTTGTCTCTCAATAAAATTTTTTAAAAATTTCAGAAAAACACCTAAAATTTTTTTAAAAAAGAAAAAATGTTCAACATCATTGATCATTTGAGAAATGCAAATTAAAATGCCACTGATATTCCATCTCACACCAGAAAGAATGGCTATCAAGAAGTCAACCAAGGGCGGGGGAGATGGCTCAGTAGAATAAACACTTCCCTGGCAAGCACAAGGGCCTGAGTTCAATTCCCAGTTACACCAAAAAAAAAAAAAAAAAAAAAAAAAAAAAAAAAAAAAAAAAAAAAAAGAAGCCAACTAATAACAAATGCTGGTGCGATGTGGGGAAAAACAAGGCTCTTTCTCCACTGTAGGTGGGTATGTGACTAATGCAACTACTATAGAGATTCTTCAAAAAAAAGAGGATTGGAGGTCCCATTTACCTAGCTATTCCCCTTCTAAGTATTTTTCCAGAAGAATTAAAAATATCAGTATATGTGCACCCATATTTATAACAGCACAATTTGTAATAGCTAACTCTTGTAAACAACTTATATACCCATCAATTTAATAAATAGATAAAAAGGATGTGGCATTTTTATACAATAGAATACTACTCAGCCATGAAGAAATATAGACTGGAGACTTTTATAAGTAAATTGGTGCAACTTGAGACCATACTCATAAATGAAATAAATACAATAGATATAAATACCCTTATTGTCTCCCTAATGTAAGAAGCTGAAAGCATAAATAACATCCAAAATATGTGTGTGTGTATACACATATTTTGGATCTTACTTATGTGTATTAGTTAATACACATAATTAGTTATGTGTGTATATATATGCATACACACGTGTATTTTGCATCTTATTTGTATGTATTAGTTAATACACATATATGTCTATATATATATATATATATATATATATATATATATATTAGTTAAATAGTTATACTACTAATTTCTATTAGTGCATTGAAAAGAAAGGTTTATGCTCATATCATTTGAAATGAAAAAATGTTCAACATCATTGGTAATTTGAGAAATGTAAATTAAAATGATACTGAGATTCCATCTTACCCCAGAAGGAATGACTATCAAGAAGTCAACCAATAAAAAAAAAAAATTTAAAAAACAATTTAAATTAAAAAATAGTAATAAAAATAAAATAAATTTTAAAAAGAAGTCAACCAACAACAAATGCTGGTGGGGCTGTATCATTTGATCCAAACTGTCATTTGATCATTTTTTAAACTATCTTATGATCTGAGCAACTACTTTGAAGATAACAATAAGCAATGTACTAGCCTTTGCTACTCCCCTAGTATCTTTTTTTGAAATCATTGTCATTGTTTTGGGGTTTTTTTCTTTAAAATAATAAATAAAGACACAGTATGTTTTGACTTATAGCTTTGCATTTTTCAGTCCACGGGCAGTAGATCCCACTGGTTTTGGGCATGTGGTGAGGCAACATACCACACCAGTGGGGCAAATGGCTTATCTCATGGCCAGGGAGCCAAATAAAGAGGAAGAGCATGAGGTTCCCTAGTCCCCTTTAGGCGCATGTGCTAAGCACACAGGGACCACAGGGACCTCCCACCGGGTTCCACCTCAAAGCTCCACCACCTCCTGATAGCACCACTCTGGAGGCAAAGCATTGGACACATAAATGTTTGGAGATACACTTAAGATATATAAGAGGGCTGCCATCTGGGCAGTAGAAATGCTCACTGCTAGGCCTTTTCATTAGAAAAGAAATAGACTAGAAAAGGAACAGAACTACAATATATGCACATGTATGTACATATGTGATTTTAAAAAATATAATAACTCATCAACCCATAGTTATAACTTGTCATTTAAAGCCAAAAATTACTTTAACATCTCTTCTACATTATCTTTCTACCTCCTTTCTTTCACACAGGAGCCCTCTAAGACAAAGATTAGAGTATATCTCATATTCATTTGCTATATTCCACATATGTACACAAAAGTGTAAGACTAGTAACACTAATACTACCACTCATTGAGAACAATTTAATTTTGTTTTCACATTTCTGTCTTCTTTCTCCCATTTTTTTTTACAGTTGTATAGAGTTTAGAGTCTTATTGCCTATTTGCTCTCTTTTTTTAGGTTTCATAAGTATACATTTAATGCTTCCTACCAGGCCTTAATATGATGTTTTCTAGCCTTTTGGGCCATCTGAAACTAAGTCTCTCATAGTTTCATCAAGAAATTCTCACAAAAACACCATTTTCTGAAGTAGTAACGATAAAATTAGTAATAACAATCTTTACACTTGAGAATCAGGTTCACTCTGTGTGTGTGTGTGTGTGTGTGTGTGTGTGTGTGTGTGTGTGTGTGTGTATGTGTCTGTGAGGGGGATGGGGAATGAACACAAGGCCTCCTATGTCAAAGGTGAGAACTTCACCACTGAACCACATCCTCAGCTTGTTCACATTTTTTTCCTCAAATATTTGAAACATCCTACTCTATTTTTTTCTGACATAAAGTAGTGCTATAAGAAATCTGATAATATGTTACCTAACATTCTTGTGTAAGTCATTAGATCTTCTTATTTGGATAACCATAGGAGTTTTTTTCTTTCTTTCAAGTGCAATTAGTTTAGTAGACTACATCTTGGAGTGAGTTGTGTGTTACCAAATTTGAATCGCATTTCTTCAGTATATCGTAAGGTTTGTTTGTTTGGTTTTTTTTTTTTTTTGGCAGAACTGAGGATTGAAATCAGATTCTTGCGCTTGCCAGGGAAGCATTTATTTTACTGAGCCATCTCCCCATACCATTAGGTCTTACAATATGCAATTTCAAATGTTTTGTAATTTCAGGAAAATTTTCTAAAACTATAGTTTTTATCGTTTGCTCTTTATTTTGTCTGTGTTTTCTTTTTTTTTTTTTTTTTTTTTTTTTTTTTTTTTTTTTTTTTTTT
>PVKA01037757.1:0-20769 GCA_004027165.1 Ctenomys sociabilis | reverse complement strand
AGGTAAATAATTATTGAATTTTTGATATAATTCAGCTATAAAAAACCTGTAAATATAATATCATGTATGCACCTTGTACAATACCAAAACGTTATGAAAACAGTTTGCAATGTATTAATTCATTGACTCTGTATGGTTAAGGTGTTTTGAAACTGTCTGATTGACATTTGTATTTTAATAAAATAAAAATAAATGAAAATTTAAAAAAAGAAATTACTTATTATATACTGTGCATTCATCTTAAACAATTGGAGGGGAGCTGGTAGTAAAGTTTGAAAGTATTTTGTTGTATTTGTACTATTGGAGCTCTATTTATGTTTTATATAAGCAAACATGGCAAATATTGAGCTTATTGGATTGTAATCTGTTATTCCACTTTGCTTTGTTGCCTATATTAGAATGTTTCAACATCTGGCTTCTGCTCTTCTGCTTCTACTATAATCAAACAGATGTGCTCCCCTTCCATAATTATTTATACTCACTCTAGCCTTCTTGCTGAATATAATCATCTTTTCCCTCTGTAAATAATATGATCCATTTTCAAAGTATAAGAGAAACCCCACCTTTCATCTATCATGCAAAACTGTTTTTAAGGGGATCTAGAAAGGTCAAGATATGATATATATGTAATATCTACCAGATCCCAAAACTGAATGTAAATATCATGTATTATAAACATAGGCAATAGAAAAGTAAATAGTTCAAATTTTTCTGTATTCATAGTGAAATTATAAATGAACATTCCACTAATTGAGTATAATACACATATTGAGAACATATTTATAATACATATATATGTGTGTACCTATATATTTATATATCCTACCAATCAAGAACATATGATTGATTCTATATAAAAATGACTTTGTCTTTGAACATTCAAATCCACCAGCACTATCTATTTGATCAGAGCCTCTTCTCTGTATTCTTTGTCTCCCTAAATGGCAGCAATTCTGCCTTGCTTCCAACAGTGGAAATTTTTCAATTGATTATCACAATCCTTTCAGTTGTATTGTTTTGTCATGCTTAGAGACAAAATATTTGATAAGGTTACTACTCTTAATTTAAAGACAAACCTGTCCTCGTGTAGCAGTCAGAGAAAAATGGATAGTCGGAACATGTTGATCTTCTAGAAAAAATTGCCTTCTAGCAATTTTCACTTTTTATAAAGAAATGAAATTAAGAAAGAAGAGATTAAAATGCTTTTTCCTATTTCTAGATGTTATTTATTTCACCGTAACCTTGACATTGATTATAAATGGAAATTTTCTGCCTCTAGTGAGGGCAAAATTGGTTGCCTGCAAGTCAATCGTGACTGAAGTTATCTATCAAAAGTTCTTGGTGCTTACATGACATCTGGCAAAAAGGAAAGGGGGAAGGGATAAGGAGAAATTATGGAAAACTGAGCATTTATTCCCAACATGATGGGTTAATCTGAATGATTGTCAAAAACTCCTCTTTAGTTCGAAAAAAATAAGATTGCTATAATTTTTATCCTTCCTCTTATTGTGGGAACAAGCACTTCAGAGAAAGTGCACTTACTTAGTATCATCATTTTTTGATTCTTACCATCTAAATCACAAGTATATCAACACTCCTTCTAGTTATTTCTTCCTTCCCAAATATATTTGGAAGAAAACCAGGATTATATTTTGAGCTTCAGTGTTTGGTCTAAAACACAGTTTAGCAAAAATAGTAAATGCCCATAATGCACTATAACAGATTCAAAAGTAAATGTGGGTGCAACAATTTTCTAAAATAATGAAATGAGACATTTGGTGAGGGCTGGTCAATGTGTGTGTGTGTGTGTGTGTGTGTGTGTGTGTGTGTGTGTGTGTGTGTGTGTGTGTGTGCATAACCAGGTGTCAAACTCTGGACCCTTGAACTTGCCAGCCAGACACTTAAGCCACTGAGCTAACACCCAGGCCCCTGGCCAATTACTGATCAATTATATTATATTTAAATTTATATTACATACAAATTTACAATATGACAGATTGCTTTATCTGACAGAAGTTATGACACTTGAAAAACACATTGTGATATATTCTCATTCAAAAACGGCCAAGATGAAGACTGTTCTCTTGTTATGAAAGAGATTATTTATTTATTTATTTATTTAGAGAGGAGAGCAGACCGCAGTAGACTCCTACAGTCCTTTAGATGTGACTTCTTGTCTACTAAAGTATTTATACCACAGTATCATTTGCTGGTAACAATTCTCAGTAAAATAGATTAAAATCCTAAAATACACTATAGGAAGTTGACCACAATTCCTGATGCTTAGTGGAAATCTGAGCCATTCTTTCCACCTGGGATGGTGAAGCCCTGCTTTGGGAGGGAATGAGCATGAGTAGCTAAAGAAATGGCTTAGCAGAGTCTTTTCCCATTTGGGCAGTATGTGTAAGATCTGCTACAAAGTCTTAAAGTTTAAACCTTGCTCTTTATAACCCCAATATGTAAAACATGGTTATGTTTTTAAATATTGATTAAATCACAGTCTATCCCATTTAACAGATTTGAGGGATATAAGCAGGACTTTGTCTTTGGACATTCAAATCCACCAGCACTGTTTGCTCAGAGCCTGTTCTCTGCATTCTCTTTCTCCTTGAATGATAGAAAGTCTGCTTTGCTTCCAACAGTGCAAAATTTTCAAAGAAGCCACTTCCATCTGAGTTGTCACACCTATGCCCACTTCTAAGCAAATAAGGCTGTTCAACACTGTCTCCAGCCCTCATCAGTCTATCATATACCTGGCCTATGATGGATGGACAGACTGGCTGATGGAAACTGCCTCTTTTTTTCTCTTCCAATTTCTATTCCTAGTCTCCTAGACCAGCATTTCAAGCCATGTCTTGATATTTAATCTTTATGAAAACAGAACACTTCAGAGGTTTCTGTGACATGTCCCATTGTATCTTCAGAGCCTATTAACATATTGTTTCTGGTTTTTGACAATCAGATTTTCCCTGACAGTAGATGAGGAGACACTCTCCATCAGATACGCCCAGTAAATAGCAGCTATAATGATTATCTGCACAGTCACACCACAGAAATACTACCAAGAATTTAAGTATGATGCCATTGCTGCTTAAAAGTCAGAGTGCCTAGGTGGGATTCTGACTTAGCACACCATAAATATTGACTGACCTTTGTTCCACATATTAAACAGCATTCAATTTGGATAGCTATATAGACATGATATAAGCAAGGCTCTTAAGCATTATTGTTAAAAAAAATACAGTCCTCATGTTCTTTCTGTTGTAATTCATGCATTGTATCATTATACAGAGGCTCATAAAGGGGATATCTGAAAACTTAAATAAGAGGGAATGAGCAACAGCAACCACAGAGACAGCGAGTTTCTCATGGATGAGTGGTGGCACAAAATTGAAATCCTAGTAGCACATGATCACTAAGGCTTCACAACCATAAGGTCAGAGCCAAAGGGGAGTGATAACTGTATCAGCAAAGGAGATCCCATTGATGGGTACTGCCAACTAGGTCACGCAATCTCAGGAGCAGCTTTTCTACTGTGTGCTTATGATCCTTATATTTCTCTTTAGCGACTTAGGACACTAAAGATTTTCCCATTTAAGATTTTCCTATTGGTTTTGTAGCTGCTATGTGTATTATAACCACTAAGTAAGCCTACTGGTACTTTTCATTTTTTTATTGGAGGTGAATACTTAGCAATCGCTTTTCCCATTTGAGAAGACAGGATCAAGGCCAGCATTTGTAGGCACATATGCCACTTGGGCGCTGGCTGTTCTTTTGTTCTCCCTTGCACTTTTCCAGTCTTGGAATAATTTCATTTTAGGGAAAACAGAGCACATGTGCTCCTAACTCATTTACACTTAAATGTTAATAATATTCAGCAAGAGTCAGATCACATCCAAAATAGTTTTCATGCTAATGGCTTAGAAAAAGTGACTTGAATTTAGCCCACCACAAAATATTTTGATCACGTTTCTCCTCATGCCTGCTCAAGGCTTGAGTCACTTGATTTACAGTAAATGATTTCAGCTCAAGGCTTGAGTCACTTGATTTACAGTAAATGATTTCATAGCCCTAGTTTTACTGTTTAATATATTAATTTGATCAAAGCTTGTCAAATCTACCTATACTCTAATCTGCTCAAACATTGTTTTAAACCTCTCACATTCCCAAACAAAATAAACTGAGATTTTAGAAACAAAAAGACAATTGCAATGTGGAAAATTAGGGACATGTAATAATAAAAAGTGATTTTTTTATTTAAATTATTTTATTTTATTTTATTGAGAAACAAAGAACAATGAAACAGTTTCAAAACTGATTAATAGGACAGTTTCAATAATTAATACGTTGTACATTGTTATCTTTTTAGAGGTTATTCATAGTACAAAAAGCAGACAGGATATCATGCCCAAACACTATTTGTATAAATCTTTCTTCTCATAGGATTAAGGGAAAATAGCTGTACATCTATCCTAACTATTCTATCTATACAAATACAAAATGGTCATTCAACTGTATCCTCTTTCTTTGATTAGTCCTGTCACAGATGGAAATCTAATTGTTATCTAAATATTATAGATGTGTGAATTCAGCAAAACAATACAACACAGTCCAGCAGTCCACAATACTAGTGGGTTATCTGCAGAAGTTGTTGACTTGAGCCTTTCACATCTCAGCATATTAACATGGCTTTACTTTACATACCTAGTTTTTATACTTTTCTGCTGGATGGTTAAGACCAAGATAAAGCAAGGCCTATGTAACAAGAAATGTAACTTTTGTATTTGGTAAAGTCAGTCAAGCACCCTCAGGATTTATCCTGTAACCCTGTACTGCAGTTTGTAGATCCTTTGTCAGTGTCAGACATGTGAATGAGTCATGGCAATTACTTCACCAATTTGCTCTCTATGAAAGCCTGAGAGAATGTTTTCTCTCCATGCCACTCTCCTTAGGCACACTATACATCATCAATCACATTCCTCAGTGACTCCATAATCTCTTTGATCAGAAAATTTGGGATACAACTGAGTTACATCATGTTACATTATAGGTTCTCATAAGTCCTGAGTTTTCACAGACCTTGAAAGGCTATGGCCAAAATGTTGGCTGTCCTTGCAGCCCTTCCTTTTCTTTAAATTTGATCTGCAAACTTAAGTTATTAACTCTCCAGAAGAGAAGCTTATTATTACCCTGCAATATATGCAGTTTGGTTTATCCTAACTATCTCTCTAAATATCAAACATCTTAGGCATAACATGGAACAGGTATTTTCCATCAACTATTGATATGTTAAACTTTAAGTCTCTACAGAATATGAAGAAAGAAATAATTACAGAAATAGGAATAAACATATACGTATTTTTACATAGAAATTTAGAAATCTAACCATATACACCATTGTAGCAGGACAGTCCTGTGACTTTTTTTCTTGTGTCCTTTTTTCATTTGTTATCCTTTATTTAAAAACAAAAAAACAAACTTTTAGTTGAGAGATACTCTGGTAAAAATTGGCATGTCTTGACAAGAAGGGTGTATTTAGAAGACTAGAATCACAGGCATTCCAAACATGACCCTTCTATTACACATTGCTATCTTCAGTGCATTGCTTGGCTCATAGATATCAGCATATATAGTTAGTCAGGGTGAGAATCCAACCAATTAACTGATAGTTTCAAAAACCTGCTGATGTTTCTGAGGATCATTGCCTTGCCCATGTTGTGCTTACAAATGTATGGGTTTGCCCCTCATTTTTCCCAACTTCTTTACTGCCTTCTCCTCATTGTCCAATCCTCAAGTTCTTGCTTTTCATTTAATTGTGTTATAAAGTTCTATTTGTATTTGTTCTTTTGAGTTCTTATACTACAGAGCCTATACAATATTTACACATGTGGGTCTGGTTTATTTCACTTATGAGTATATGTTCAAGTGGCCTCTACTTAAATTTGAAGGATTTCAGTTTATCATTCTTTATACCTGAGTAATACTCCACTGTATAAAAATATCACGTTTTTCAACCATTCCTTATCTGATGGACATCTTGGTTGTTTCCAAGATTTTGTTATCACAAATTATGCTGCTATAAACATAGGTACACATATATCATTATGATATGACATTTTCAGTTCCTCTGGGAAAATTCCCAGTAGGGGCATAGCTGGCTTGATAGCTGCAGTCCTAGTTTTTTAAGGATTCTCCACACTGATTTCCATAATTGTTGCACCAGTCTACCTTCCCACCAGCAGTGGAGCAGTGTTCTCTTTTCCCCACAGCCTCTCCAACATGGTTGTTTGTTGATTTCTTTATGACAGCCAATGTTTCTAAGGTTAGATGGTATTTCAGTGTTATTTTAATTTGTATTTCATGGATGGTTAATGATGTGGAGCATTTTTTCATATATTTATTTACTTCCTTAATGTTGTCCTCTGAGAAGTGTGTGTTCATCTCAGATGCCCATTTCTTGGTTGGGTCTTTAAATTTAGGGGCCCTAAATTTTTTTAGTTACTTATAAATTCTCAAGAGCAGACCTTTGTTGGAGTGCTTATTAGTTACGTATTTTTTCCAAATTTGTGGGTTGTCTTTTTACTTTGCTGGTAATTTCTTTTGATGTGCAAAAACTTCTCAGTAAAAGGATGGCCCAGTTGTTAATTCGTCCAAGTATTACCTGCACAATTTGATTTTTGTTCATGAACCTTTTGCCTACTCCTACTTCTTCAAAAGTTCCACCTACTTTCTCTTCCAGGAGATTGAGTGTTTCTGTTTTAATGTTTACATCTTTAATCCATTTTGACTTTAGTTTAGAACACAATGATACATCTGGTTCAAGTTTTAGTTTTCAGAAAATGAAGAGGGAGTTTTTCCAGCACCATTTGCTGAAGACACTTTATTCCAATCAGCATGTTTGGCCCTTTGTGGAAGATCAGGTGGCTGAGTGTTTGTTGAGGCCTCTTCCTCTTCTAATCTATTCCATTGTTCCCAAGGTCTATTTTGTTGCCAGTACCAAGCAGTTTTGTCAAAGTAACATTGTAGTATAATTTTGAGTCAGGAATTTTAATGCCTACTGCACTGTCCTTATTGACCAGGATTGCCTTTGCTATTCTAGATTTTCTCTGGTTCCAAATAAATTTTAGGAATGATTTCTCTAATCTGGTTGGTATGTTGTTGGGAGTTTGATATGAATTGCATTAAATATGTACAACAGTTTTGGGAGTATGACCATCTTCCTACTGAGGAGCAGGAAATATATTTCCATTTTCAGAAATCCTCTATGATATCTTTTTTCAGTGCACTGTAATTTTCCTTGAAAAGATCTTTGACTTCTTTGGTTAGATGAATTCCAAGGTATTTCATTTTCCTAGGTGCTATTGTAAAAAGTATTTTTTTCTCCAATTTCCCTCTCAGTGTATCTGTTATCTGTGTAGAGGAATGCTATTGACTTTTGTATATTGACTTTGTATCCTGCTGTGTTACTGAATTTGTGTATCAGGTCTAGTAGCTTCTTGATGGAGATTTTTTGGGTCTTACAAGTAAAGTATCCTGTCATCTGCAAATATTGGTAATTTAACTTTGTACCTATTCTTATTCTTTTATTTCTCCCTCTTTTCTAATAGCTCTTGTTAATGATTCCAGGACTATTTTGCATAGGAGGGGTGATAGAACACATTCTTCTCTTGTACCAGATCTGAGAGTAAAAGGTTTCAGTTTTTTCCCATTTAGAATTATTGGGTTGTCATAGATGGCTTTTATCAGATTGAAGTAGTGGCCATATACTCCAGTCTACTGTAGGACTTCGAACATAAGTAAGTGTTGGATTTTGTCAAAAGCCATTTCTGCATCAATTGAGATAATCATGTAGTTTTTAGATTTCTCTCTATTGATATGTAGTGTATTATATTTACAGATTTTCAAATATTGAACGATCCTTGCATCCCAGGGATAAATCCTACCATGTCATGGTGTATGATCTTCTTGATGATTTTCTGTATTCTATTTGCTAGGATTTTATTGAGGATTTTTGCATCTATGTTCATGAGGGAGCTTGGCCTGTACTGTGCTTTTTTTTGTTGTGTCTTTCCCTAGTTTTGCTAACAGTATAATACTTGCCTCCAGGAATGATTTTGGGAGAACTGTTTCCTTTTCCATTTCATTGAAGAGTTTGAGGAGTGTAGGGATTACATCTTCTATTTTGGGAGGACTGCTTCCTTTTCAATTTCATTGAAGAGTTTGAGGAGTGTAGATATCTTCTATAAATTTCTTGTAGAATTCAGCTGTGAATCCATTGGGACCTGGACTTTTCTTTATCAGCAGGTTTTTTATTATATTTCATGTTTCATTGGCTGTTATTGGGTCACTGAGAGTTGTCATATCTTCTTGTTTCAGTTTTTGTAATTTATACCTTTCTATGTCTGTGCATTTCATGAGTCTTCCATTCTGTGAGTGCAAACATTCTCAAAGGAACTATAGATAATCTTCGGAATTTCCACTGGGTCTGTGGTGATTATACCCTTTTCATTCCTTATTGGTTTTACTTGAATTTTTTCTTTCTTCTTTTTGATGAGATTAGCTAGGGGTTTATCAATTTTATTTAGTCTTTCAAACAACCAGTTTTTTGATTCATTAATTACTTGAACTGTTTTCTTTATCTCAATTGAATTAATTTCTTCTCTAATCTTTATGATTTCTTCCCATCTTTGGGCTTGAGTTTGGTTTGTTCTTCCTTTTCTAAATGTCAGAGGTGCAGAATTTATGGTATTCATTTGTCCCCATTCTGTTTTCCTAATGTGTGACTTCATAGCTATAAATTTCCCTCTGAGAACTGCTTTCATTGCATTCCATAAATTCTGATAAATTGTGGTTGAATTTTCATTAAATTGTACATATTGTTGAATTTCTAGTTTAATGTAATCTGTGACCCATTGATTACTCAATAGGCTGTTGTTTAATTTCTATGCATTTAGGGTTTTTTATATTTTCTTTTGTTGTTTGTTTCCAGTTTCATTGCAGTGTCATAGATAATATGTGTGGGATAATTTCTGTTTCCTTGCATATACTTAAGCACAACCTATGGAGTAGTATGTGGTCTAATTTAGAAAATGACCCATGTGCAACTGAAACAGATGTGTATTCATCTTTGGTTGGGTGGAACACTCTGTGTATGTCCACCAAGTCCATTTATTTTTTCCAAGCTCTGGTTCAGTTCTGCTACTTCTTTGCTATTTTTTTGTCTAGTTGACCCATTTTTGACATAAGGGAGTGTTAAGTTCTCTTGTTTAGATTATGGTATTGGATATCAGACTTTTCACATCCATTAATATTTGTCTTATATATTTAGGTGCTCCCATGTTTGGTGCTTACATATTTATGAGTGTTACCTCTTCCTCTTGAATTTTTCCCCTAACCACCATATAGTAGCCTTCTTTATTTCTTTTTATGATTCTTGGTTTAAAGTTGAGACTGTCTGAGTACAGGATTGCTACCTCTGCTTTTTTCTGAGGTGCTGTTGCATGTAGTATTGTTTTCTATTATTTGATTTTCAGCTTATGAATTTCTTTAGGAGTTAGGTGTGTTTCCTGTATATAACATATTGATGGATTTTGTTTCCTAATCCATTGTGCCAGTCTATTTCTCTTAATTGGTGAATTGAGTCCATTTACATTGATGGTTATAATTGAAATGTGTTCACTTATGATTGACATGTTATTTACCTGCTGTTATTTCTCCTTTTTGTCCTGTGTTTAACTGTTTTTCCTACTTAGTGGGTTCCTTTTGTTCTCGTTTTTGGAGTTCTGATCATTTTGGTCCCTCTCTAGATCAGTCTTTCAGCATTCTGTGTAGGGTCAGCTTTGTTATCATGAAATTCTTTAGTTGTTGTTTGTCATAGAAGTATTTCACTTCTCCATCAAACTTGAAGGAGAGTTTTTCAGGGTATGGTAGTCTGGACTGGAATTTATTTTTATAGGGGACTTGAAGTACTCTGTTCCATGCTCTTCTTGCCTTCTTTGTTTGTGAAGAAAAGTCAGCCCTAAATCTTATGGCCTTTTATTTGACTATGATCAGCTTCTTTTTTCTAGCAGCTTTCAGTATATTATTCTTGTGCTGGATTTCTGGGATCTTGACTATTATATGTCTCGGTGTTTTTTTTTTTTTTTTTTTTTTTTTTTTTTTTTTTTTTTTTTTTTTTTTTTTTTTTTTTTTTTTTTTTTTTTTTTTTAATGGGTTGAAGTTATTTGGAGTTCTTCATGCTTCGGTTACCTGGACATCAGATTGTCTTCTCATATTTGGGAAATTTTCTCCTATTACTTCTGCCCATATTCTTTGTACATCATTTGTATTGATTCCTTCTTTCTCATTGATGCCTATTAGTCTCACATTGTTCATCTTTGCTTCATCTTACAAGTGGTAAATTATTTTTTCCTGCATTCTAGTTGGTTTTGAAAAATCTTTTCTTGCCTTTTTCCTAGCTGCTCCAGTGTCTTCAAGATCTGAATCTCTGTCTTCACTTTCACTCAGTTTTGCATGTTTGTGATTGAGATTTTAAGTTCCTCTGTATCTCTTTGGCTCCACTTCATGCGATCTATTTCTTTCCTGTATTGCTTTTTGAAGGAATCTGTCATTTTTCTAATCTCCTGTATTTTTTAATCAATATCTTCTTTAAAAGCAGTTATAAATTCTTTTATTGCCGAGTTTTTTTTAGATTGGGTTTCCTCCATATGTTTCTGTATTTGATTCTTTAGTTCAGATGCTATGAATTCAGAGATTTCCTTTTTCTTTCAGAAATTAATTCTGCTTTGAGTTTCTCTATACCTTTCTGGATTGCTTATTTATTTCCAATGCCATTAGTTCATACATTTCTAGTGAGCTAGTGTCCTCTGCACTTGTTCTGGGTGTGCTTTGGGTTTCCTCCATATGTTTTTTGTATTTAGTTCAGATGGTATGAATTTGGAGATTTCTTTTTTTGTTCCAGAAATTAATTTTGCTCTGAGATCCTCTATACCTTTCTGTTATTCCTTTATTTTCAACAGTATTAATTCATACATTTCAGCTGAGCTAGTGTCCTTGTGCTTGTTTGGGGTGGGCTTAAAGCCTGAGATTACATTTTGCTCCTTCTCTTTGTCATTTTGTATAGCACTGACCTTTTATGTTCTGTGTAGAGTTTTGGTGCAGTTATAACCCTAGCACCTAATGAAATTCAGGTGCAGATCTATTAAGTTTGAGTTTATGCAGTTATGCCTGGCTTTGGTCTAGCTGTTGTGTTCAGCTCCTTCATGCTGCAGCCCTTGGAAATGAACCTGTTGTGCCCCTCTGGTGCAACAGTGAACCTGTTTTGCCCCTCTGCTGTGCCCCTGCCCAAGGGAGCACAGAGAAGCACAGAAGCTCTCCCACACACTAGCCAGGTCTGGGCTTGGGCTGGATCTAGGTGTGCTGAGAGCATTTCCGAAGTTCTCACTCACTTGTGGGGCTTGAGGGCAGGGGCTTCAGAGGGACAGAGGGATGCTGAGGACCTGGCGGAGGGGCTCATGCGGCCTGCCTGAGTTTTGGTCTGGAGAGGTCCCGCAGGGAAGCGGAAGCTTTTCCACACACTCTCTGGGCCTGAGCTGGGCTGGATCTGGAGGTTCCAAGGGAGTCGCAGAAATTCTCACCCACCCGGCGGTTTTGGGGCTCTGGAGGTCCTCACGTCAGGGGCTGGCCTGATGTTGATCTCAGAGATGCAAGCAGTGCAGTGGAGCACCGGTGCTTGCTCCCACACTCACTGGGCCTGAGGTTGGGATGGATGTGAGGGGTGGAGGTTTCCCAAGAGAGCAAGAGAGAGAGGGGCAGAAAGGGCCCGAGAATGTGGTGGAAAGTCTCACTCACGGGGCTGACCTTGATATTAAATTTTGGATGGATATCTAAGTTTTACAGTTGTACAATTATTACCTAATAATCTTCAGCTACTGTTGCAAAACAATACAATAATTTAAACAATTTAAATATTTTTTTCATATTTTTGGTGACTATTTCATATGGCTAAAAAATTCACCCAATTTAAATTATTAAACTTCTATTTCCTAGCTTTTATTTTTTCTGAAATTTACAGAAAATCTTATTAGTAGCTTAATAATATCATACCATTCATAACTGTTTAGACAGTATATTTATCTGTAGATTGATAACTCTAGTGC
Organism: Ctenomys sociabilis; assembly: GCA_004027165.1. Taxonomy (NCBI): domain Eukaryota; kingdom Metazoa; phylum Chordata; class Mammalia; order Rodentia; family Ctenomyidae; genus Ctenomys; species Ctenomys sociabilis. The sequence continues at coordinate 8,611 of PVKA01037757.1, read as the reverse complement.
TAGAAGTAGACTTTTTTCTGAAGTCTTGTGTGGATCTTTTTTTTCTGAAGTCTTGTGTAGACATTCAAATGATTGTATGTCAAGTTTTTACAAGTGCTTCCATCTTGCTAGTAATAAAAAAATCATATGCTAAATATAAAGATATCTGTATCTATATAAAGATGATTATGCATAATTTAATTAGCATAGCGGCCCCATGCAAACTTCAGAAGGTGAAACAAAGACAAAAGTAAAATTGAAAAAAAAATATTCAGACATCATATACAGAGAAAAACAGGTACATTTACAGCAGTGAATCTCAACTGGCATTTTATATTTAAATGTCTTATTTCTAAAAATACCTAGGGATATTTAGATCAGCCTTGGGGGGTATGTCCCAGGCATCAGTGTTTTATTTTCAAAGTATTTTATGTTGTTCTTATGTGAAGTAGATGTGAAAATCACTGACTTACAGGAATGAAAATTGGAAACTAAATTCAAGTTAGAGAAAGTTTATAATAAATACAAACTCTTGCATGGATCTGGCTATATGCACTTGCATTGAGTAAAATGTCAAAATACCTCTAGTACTAAGTATTGGGTCATTTCATTGAAATGGAAAACTTAAACCATATTTTCTCTATTTTGTATTGATGTGATTTATCTCCTACTTAAATATCTTCAAGTAGTTATAGATGACAATGACATTATGTATTTTTCAAGTATTTATTGTGTTTAGGCACAAAATGACCTGGAACAGAGAAAGTTCAACAGTACCCACAAATCATTTTCACTAAGAAATATATTAATAATAATAACTTCATAAAAGGGGTGGCCAAATATCTCAATGGATTAAAGTACCTGTTTAGGCAGACAAAGGGGCTGGGGGGTTGATCCCCAGGCCTGCTGTGCCAGCTCTGCCCCTGGGGTGTGCTGAGATGGTGGCTGAGACTGGGCATGGTGGCATGCACTTGGGAGGCTGTAAACAGAAGGATCACTATGACTCGGATCTATGTAATGAGAACCTGTAGACCCTGTACTAAATACATTTGAAAAAAATAACTTCATTTTGATTTTCCTGGTTAATTAACTTTTACAGTGACTGATAACATTCACTATTTATATATCACCAACTTTTGTGATACATCTAGGGATAGCCTTTGGTACCCACAGGGGATTAATTTTTAGATCCCTCATGGATACCAAAATCTATGGATCTTCAGATTTATTATATAAAATAATATAGCATTAGTTTACATATGCAGGTTCTTCCATATATTTTAAATCATTTCTTTGGGTGCCTAAAGCATGTAAACACTATGTAAATAATTCTAATTCCATATTGTTTTGGGAGTAGTGAAAAGGAAAAAAATGTACATATTCAGTACAGATATAATTTTAATATATTTCTGATCTACAGTTGCCTGAATTTTCAGATATAAAACATTGGATATGAAGGCTAGTGGTATATAAAAATTTAAGAAGACAACTACAAGTCTACTTCCTTTTGTTATGTATTTCATATAGGGTCTTCAGGGTGTCACTACACAGATCAGACTTGTAGTGATCCTCCTATTTTCAGCCTCCCAAATGCTGGTATTAAAGGCGCATGCCACCACATGCAGTCTCATTCACCATCTCAGCATGCCCTAGGTGTGGGACCTGCAGGGTAGGCCAGGGTTCAAACCTTAGTTCCTGTGCCAGCCTAAGCACATGCTTTAGTTTGCTGAACAATCTGGCTGGCCCCCATAAGTCTACTTCCAATCTACTTTGATCTACATTTAACAGTGATAAGAGGAGTAATTAAATAATAAAGTTCACATAACTAATCATATTAGCAAACATCTTCAAGTAGTTATTGATGAAACTAACTTTTCAAGACAGAAATAGAAAGAATGGCATGAAGAGCCCTTTAAATCCTTTATGGTGGCCAACTTGCCATCCTCCAGTCTCAGCCTCCCAGCATGCTGGAGTTACAGGCATGCACCACCATGCCTAGCTATGAGGTATCTTTCTTCATGGAGCTTTGTTCATTGTGGAGTTCTCCCTGTCTCAAGTACAACGAATGATTTCCACTCACCCCTAATACCATTACAGCTATGAGCCCCCCTTCCCTGAGAGCACAGGTACCAACAGAGCCTGAAGAGGACGAGTAACTTCATCAAGCCATTATGATCACTTCATGACCATGACTAAATAGAAAGGAAAGAACAATCACAGCAAAGTTGGCACAAAAGACATGAAATGAGAAGTCAATGCCTACTATTGACTGAGTATGTGTGGGTACCAAGATGGCTATGGCAGAAAGACTCCCAGAGTGCAAGAGAAAAATCCAGAGCACAAGGAGGGGAGAAGCAAAACCTTCTGAGGTGAACTGCTAAGGAAGCTGCTTTCCAGTCTCATTGGTGTGTGGAACTGTGAACTCGCCTGTGGATCCCTCCTCTTATGGACTAGAAAAGTAGCCACTCAGAAGCAGGATAGGTGTGAGCCACATCCTCATTCATTCCTTGTGGGTTGGCAAGAGAAACAGAAAAGGCAACAAGTGCCCCTCTCCTCCAGCCTTTGCAGATAAAGTTAACACTGATTATTATCTGGCCACTGGCTACTTAATCTGGGTAGCTGCTCCTTCTCTTAGATGTCTTCACTTGAAACATATTCATCCTAATCTAGAACTGGCCCTGAGCTTTCTTTTGTCTGACCTTGTGTGGACAGTGCACACTCAAGAGGATCAGTTCTGTCCCTACCATCTGCATGTTCCTTGCATATGCCTCAGTTGTGTCTACCTGTCTCAACAGATGGTCTGAAAGTGTTCAGGCTTGTTCATCTTCTATAAGGACAAATGTTTACAATGTCTACCTGTAAAATATACACTAATGTATATGTATATGTTCATATATGCACACAATCTGCATATTATTGCCTTTCTTGCATAATTGCAAACTGTTTGGGTGGAGATCATTTGCTTTAAGTGTTTTATAGACTGCACATTCTCATTTTGACAATGATGATGACTTCAGTTCTACCTGTAAAGGGAACTCTCAAATTACAGTGCATCTATATAGTGCTTGATGATGGGAATAAGAAGCTCTTTCACCAATCACATGTGATTGACCAAGTTATCTTGTAGTATTTGGGACCCTAAATTAGACAATTCCTGCAGCCAGAAAAAAAAGTGTATTCCCTTACTAGGTTTATTAAATTCCCACAGTCATCAAAAAACAAATCTTTACGGTAGCCTAGTACATCCTGTTTTCTTAGACTGCTTTGCTCAAGAATTGCTTAATCTAAAACATGTTGCAATTGTTGTAAAGCTTTGTTTGTTGGGTTTTTCCTAATAAATAATCATATGTAAAAAAGAAAAAAATTCTTCCCAGTTTTAACATGGTAGATGAGGATTTGGATGTCTTTTCAAAGAAGGTGTTACTGGAGACGAGTTTTAATAGAAACATAACAATTAGTTGACAAAAAAATGTGTAGGTGGGTATCAAGGAGCTGGTTTCAAGACCAAGGGAACAACATATGGGAAGAGACCAACAAAAGCCAACAGGATGATAGATAGATAGATAGATAGATAGATAGATAGATAGATAGATAGATAGATAGATGATAAAGGGATCTATATGTACAGCCAGCCTCTGTATCTGGCCTATCTATCTATATTATCTATCTGTCTATCTATCCATCTACCTATCTATCATCTATCTACCTATCAAGACAAGAGACAAGGTTTTATGAGACAAGGTTTCACTGCATAGTTCAGGCTGGCCTTGAACTCACTTTGTAGCTCACACTGGCCTCTAATTCCTATTAATCCTCCTGCCTCAGCCTCATCTGAGCTGGGATCACAGGCATATGCTGTCACAACTTGCTTCAAAATAATATTTTAGATGCATGAGAAGGCCTGTCTGCCCAGGCTTCAGCAAAGCTGTTGCCACGTTTTCTCAGGTGAACACCACAAGGCTGTCAGCCTGGGCCTTGCAGCTGCAGTGGATCCAAGTTCAAAATATGACAAGTTTGAAAAACATTACCAGGCAACTAAAGTCAATAAAAAGCATCCAGAAAATTACCAAGTCTATGAAAACAGTAGCAGCAGCAAAATATGCCCAAATTTGGAAGAAGCTGACACTGGCTCAGATATATGGAGCAGGATCTTTTGCTCTGTATGAAAGAGTTGATATTGAGGTACCTGAGGACAAGAAGAAACACCTTATCATCAATGTGTTCTTAGATCGAGGGTTTAGTGGTGCCACACAATCCTCAGTAGCTAAACAGATGAAGAATGAGGTGGCCACAATTCACAGCAGCTGGAAAAGAAGTCAGCCCAGAGCCAACCAAATAGCTCAGCGAATTAAAGCACCTGCAAGCAGGTGCAGAGGCCTGTGGGGTTCGATCCCCAGACCTGCTGTGCCAGTTCCCCCACCCCCCACCGGGTGTGCTGAGATGGCAATTGAGACTGAGTGTGGTGGAGTGCACCTGTAATCCCAGCTCTTGGAAGGCTGATAAAGAGTTGTTTACTATGAGTCCAATCTAGTAACGAGACCTCAAGCACCCTGTAGATCCTTCCCTAAAATATAGGAAAAAAAAAAAAAAAGGAAGTCAGACTTATTGGAATTGGTGATAAAATTAAGGGCATACTTTCCAACACTCATTCTGACCAGTTTCTGGTGACATTCAAGGATATGGGAAGAAAGCCCCTTACTTACTTATTATTGAAGTACCGCTGAGCTGTACCGCCGGCCCTCCAAGTTCTGGATAGAAGGTTGATGATGACTTTCATCTTCAATTAATTCAGGTCCATTATCTCCCATAAAACAGAAGAGAAGCCTATCTTTTCTCTTATCCCATCACAAGTGCTGTGAGCATGAGCATCTGTGATGTTTGGGGAGAGTGCTGTCTGGCCGTCCTCATCCACTGCTCCCTGAAGGAATCCTCCACCAGTGAGCAAAGAGTCAGGACAACAGCGATGGGCAGCACCAGCAAGAAGGCTTCTAAGATGATGGATAAATTGACTTCGACATTTAGTCATACTCACTAAGCCGTCATCACCAGAGCTGATTGAAATCATCTCTGGTGCAACAGCTCTGCATCAATGAAAGTCAAGTTTTACCCTCAGACAAGAGGTAAAGAAAGAAAATTCAGCCAGCTGATTTTGTTTTCAACTTACTGTTGTCTTTATCAGAAGAAATGTGACCCACTATTTGAATTACTAAAGACAGCAAGATGTTTATAAATTACCTTACAATAAACAACTTATGATAGGAAAAATAATATTTTTGGATGTAAAGAGTTGTGAGGGAAGTGAGGGGGTAGATTTTTGAGTTGGGGATGGGAGGTACAGACCAGACCAGCTGGAGACTATCAGAAGTGAGAGGAAAGAAAGGCTGAGGTGTAGAGTATGACAGAGAAGAGAGAAACTACAAAAATGTGTTGATCAGATACAATCTTGGTCATGGCAGGGCTCAGTGAAAAGGGAGAGGGTAATTCTGGTTTCTTGATTGAAAAGCTGATAAAACCTTTTGGTTTTTGCGGAGCTGAACTCAGGCCCTTGTGCTTGCGAGGGAAGTGCTTATTCTACTGAGCCATCGTCCCAGCCCCCATGGCAAAACTTTTTAGAAAAATAAGATGTAGGAGAGATTTAGGTTTAGAGGACTGCAAATGAACTTTACATGCAGTTCTTTTTTTTTAAGTTAGCTTGTAAAACAGAAATTGCCTTTAAATTCTTAAAACAATTTTAAAAAATACACATTAAAGAACATTGCACAAAAGTAGCTGGTTCAAAGTAGTGAAAAATGCCAGTTTTAACAGGCAAGGGAAGACTGAAGAAATCTTTCAGACTAAAAATACTAATAGACTTGACAGTCTCTTACAATCAGAATTTTCTTTCTCTACAAAAGATATTATTGGGATTGTTAGAAAAATTTGAATTTGTTCTGTTGATTAGCTACTAGCATATATAATACTCATATGAATTTCTGATTTTTTAAAAGTATAGTAATTTTACATAAGAAAATGACTTTAATTTTTAGAAAATATACACTAATGTAGTTACAGTAAATGCATGTTACATATACAACTTACTCTCAAATGGTTCAGGAAACAAGTGTATATGTAGAAAGACTGACTAATGAAGGCATTATGTTTAAATGCTAACTTTTGCAAATGTAAGCGAAGACTACTCAGGAATTATTTTAACTTCTAATTTTTTGTAAGTTTGAAATTACATCAAAACAAACAGTACTTTAATAAGAATTCCTTTTGAAGTATTTAAAATGCTTAAAGCACAACACAACATCTATGGTCCTTCTGACTAAACAATAGATGTCCCATTTGCTATCATTTTTAAAGCACAATTTTATCTTATAATATTTTATGTAGAAAAATGTGTATGTGTGTGTGTGTGTGTGTGTGTGTGTGCGTGTGTGTGTGTGTAAAGGAGAAGAATGATAAAAGATGTAGGCTTAATTATCCCTGAAATTAATGATGATGCCCGGGGAGTATGATTTCTGTGAGGACTAGAGGTGTTATGCTCTACACTTCATCTTTACTACACAATTTCTGCAATAGAGCCAAGGCAGTAAAGCTAAAGCTTATTGTATGTTTTATCTACCCACAAAATGTCCAAGAGGCTAAATTGTTATTTTATTTTTTATAGGAAAGCAGAAACATCAGTTCTTTCCATATATCAGCCAGCCATGAGAAAGTATTTGTCTAGTTGTTTTGTTTTAATAAAAACCCACATAGAAAAGCTACATCAATGGTGCTATTCATCTGGATCTCAAATAGGCTACTCACAGAAACCTTCCAGAGTCTCCTTAGGAAAAACAAAACAGAAGAGTAGAGAGTACTCACGGGTAAATATTGCCAGGACAGGTGACATCAAGTGCTAAAAACAGTAATAGAACTGTAGCCTGGTTAGCAACCAAGTGTTCTTCCTCTTCTCTTAGGGGCTGTTCCAGCTAAGAGGGCTAAGAGTCAAGGTCCACTGTTCTTCTGCTGAAAATGGAAGTCAGGACACTTGAGAAGAAATAAGAATTGGAAGACACACAAGGGTCACTATCTGTCTTTTCATGATCTGGTTCTTCTTCAACTATCTTTATCTAGATACTCATCTTTAAGGTCTTTAATCTTACTTTCCTTAGTAAATACAAGAAAAGAGAAGCAAAGAGTAGGGATCCAAGACCAGTAAGCAGATCAAAAGAGCATGCACAAAAGCAAATGGAACAAATCCATGTTTTTCAGCATTGGATCATGGAGCACAGAGTTCAGCTCCTGCTGGAGAAGGAACTGAGATCCTGGGGGTTGGGAGAGCTGGCTTGCCCATGTCCATCTCTGCTCCTCTTTTCTCACTCACATTCTTTCCTTTTATAGCTCCCTGATTTCTCTTTTCATCATTTTTCCTGACCCCTTTTCAAACTGGCCCATAAGATAGGTTAGTTCTCAACACATTGCACTAGGAGACCCTAGTCATTGTGCTGTTGTTTGTCTCTGGGAATTAGTTTAACACCTCTCTCAGATATCTTCTTTTGGGTTCTCCTTTTTCAGAGAACAAACCTCAGGTCATGTAGATTTGTTCTCAAGTCAACAAATTCCCTATAGTCTGTTCAATAGGTTAAAGCCAAGATTCTCTTTTACATTTTGAATGTCTCCCCACATCCTGCAGACCAGCTGACTAAGAATTTACAGCCTACACAAATAAAATTATTTTAGTCTCTTTTATGTCCTTTCAAGGAAAAAAAAATAGCATCCTTGTTGACTGCTAGATCTCATTTTTTTTAACTAATGAACATAGTTAGTACAAAAAAAAAATGTCAGAATGATTTATGTGAAAGCGCTAGAGAAAAAAAAAGTCACTTATAAATACAAAGAACCAGTGAATTGTTCCCTTTCTAATTAAAAGCAATGGCTAATAATGTGACCAACTCAACTCTCCTTGTGTGCTGGATATATCTGTATTTTCCTGTGGAAGCATAGACTATAACACAAATGGCCTCCAACCTTCAGGTGTTAATATTCTCAAATATTTAATAAGGTCATTAAAAATTAAAGAACCATTCAGTAAAATAATGATAATTATCTTTGTATGTATGTATGTAGAGCAACACTGGAGATGTTCAGCCTAATATGAACACTGTTTATCGCTAGGTGATGATATTTTTTTCCATTTATTTTTATTTTATTAAAATACAAATGTCAATCAGACAGTTCCAAAACACCTTAACCATACAGAGTCGATGAATTAATACATTGCAAACTGTTTTCATAACGTTTTGGTGTTGTACAAGGTACATACATGATATTATATTTACAGGTTTTTTTATAGCTGAATTATATGAAAAATTCAATAATTATTTACCTAGTGGATGACCATAGCACTAAAAACCGACATAATATCCTGTCCAACCACCATTAGTGCAGATCTTGCCTATCATAGAATTATGTAGACGCACAGCGTTATCTATCCCAACTGTACTGTCTATACACACACATCATGATTTTTTCTTTCTACAACCCTTCCTTTGTCTACACCTGTCAAAAGTGGGCACTCCATTGACATTCAACTACCTTAGGTGCTTGAACTCGACACCACAATCCAACACAGTCCAGCATTCTGCAACCATAGGGAGTTATTCAA
>PVKA01037756.1:0-20772 GCA_004027165.1 Ctenomys sociabilis | reverse complement strand
ACAGACAGACAGAGAGACAGACAGAGGGAGGGAAACTGATTGATTAATTGATAGGTAATGCATATTTTTTTCTTTACAGTTAGATAATAAGGTCTTAAATCAAAAGACTGTTCTTATAGTTGACTATGCTTCATGATCTTATTTAGATTTTTATTTAAAAAACATTGTATTTATTTATTTGGTTTTTGGTACAGGGTCCTCCTATACAGGTTGGACTCATATTGAATCTCCTGTCTCATTCTCCCCAGTGCTAAAATTACAGGTGTGAGCCCCATACCTGGTTTCAAAGGCTGGCACATAGGTTTGAATGTCCAGTCCTGGCATGGCATGCAGTACTGAGGATTGAACCCAGGTCTTTATGCTTGCCAGGTAGGCACTCGGACTACTGAGCTACCACCCCAGCCCCACTGTCTTATTTAATACACTAGATAAATAAGACATTTGAGGACAATTTGCTCACCAATTGGTGGTCCCTCTGCCAAGTGGATTTCATCGTTCTATGAGCATTTATGTTAATATTGACTTTATGGTTCCGATGTTTGTGTTGCCAATTCAGCATCTCTTGCTATAGGCTACTTCTGCTGCCCCTCCAACCCCAAATTCTATTTTCTAACTATCATCTACTAACTTTACATTAAATTTTACCCATTTCAGTACAATTTTTGAGTAACAAATTTTTCAGCCATAAAATTCCATAAAATATAACCCAAAATAGAATAAATGACTTACTCAAAATGCCTGACTTGCATTAATCATGCCTTTTTTCTTCAGAATCAGAGAGGTGGACCAAAACATTTGTTTGTATACAAAACCATGGCAAGGAAAGAGAACTTCATAAATCAAACACCCACCTGCATTGTTGATACTGTTAGTTTTTGCAGTTTTTCTGAAGCCTTATGGTATGACTTACTCCCACTACATGCTTGACACGTTGCTAACTTCAAGACCTATCCTGTTCATAAATGTCACCCATATATGCTCTAGTCATACACAGAACTCTTGTACCCTACTCATTTTGTTGTTTTGCATTCCAACTTTGCAAGACTAAAGATTACTGTTTTTTCTCATATCTTAGGTCACAGAAGGCCTGATATACCTCATTTCTCTTAGGTTGATTCTCATCAACAAGGACTCTTGTTGTCTATTCTTTCTGCAGTTGCCTATTGTCTGTACCTTCTTCCCCTTTCCCTGGGAGTTTGGTCTTCCTTTTTGCTTTATATCTGAATTCCATCTGTTCTCTGAATTTACTTGATTCTATGACTTACATCCTATTCAGATAGGTGTCTTCTAATTAAAGACTACTCATCACAAAGCTACTGGCTACAATTTTTACAATAGTCAAGAAAATAAAGACACAGAAAGTATAGTAAATGGAGAGAGAGAACACTTCCTTTGCTTCTAAATCTTCTATTTACAAAGTTATTTGTATGATCTTGGCAGCAGAGATGAACAAATCTGGAAATGGGTGCTATTACTGGATTCCAAGAATTGGTTATGATCCTAAACATCACCTTTTTAGGGAGCATATATTTCAAACACATATTAGTGTCACTAAACAAAATTAGTTAATGCTTCAGCATCAACTTAATGTGAGTAGAATATATCAGCTCATTGATTTGCTTAAGTTGTATGTAGGATCTTAACAGAGCAGTAAAAGTTCCAATAATTCCACTTAAAGAATTTTTTTTCAGCATTATAGTTGGCCAGGAAGTTATTAGGATATATTTTAATCCTTGGATCTTTGAAGGAAACCAAGGTCTAGTTTTCACTTCTTCTCAGACTAGAAAAATTCCTAAAATCATCACCTCTGAATTCTTACTGTTTCATAGAATGAGGTCAGTGAAGAGTGAAAGAAAATTGACAGAAATATGCTTTCTGCACATAGCGTGTGGCAGGAATGGAGCACAATCAATATGCGACTTCTAGTTTAATGTGTATCGCTACACATAAAAATACAATACCAAACTTTCTAACAGCGAAGGACCATATTAAAATCAATATTAAGCACAAATAAGTATTGGTTCCAAGAAAATGTCAGATGAAACCTGTGGAGATCAATATTTGGGACCCAAATTTTCAGACATCTTTTCTGTGCTATTGCTGCTAAATGAAGAAATTCACATTAGTCACTTCGACAACATGTAAGATTCTCATTAAAGAAGCACCAGCATAACTTGCTATTGTACTGGAGTTTTTCCAAACCCACTCCCACCTTTCTTGGCATTAACTCATCCAGAAGATTCTGATACATCTGGTGAGTCTGACTTGTGTTAACTGTCAGCCTGGGTGGGTGAGCGGTAAATGCATGCGAGTTGGTGGCAACAGTGGCATTAGTAGAGATGCTAACGCTAATAAGTTACTGAGGAAAACGAAATTTAAGAAAAACAATTTCATCTTGCAGAATTTATTTCTCCATGTATAAGAAAATTAATTCCTCTACAGATAGCTTTTAGAAGTGCTACCTAGCCACTCTGTGTCCTATCCACAGGTGCCCGTATGTATCTAAAGCACAAACACTGAGTTAGACAACAAATTATGCTCAGATGGATCTATTTGGGGTTGAGAAGAATTTGCACTGAGACATGCTTCCAAAATTCTGTAGTTTTTGTTTCTTTTGTCTGTGTCATGGCACAGCGACTCAGCCCTCCCTGCACGATGATGATTAGCTCACGAAGTAGGCTCTCCACAGCTCTTGTTCTCTGCTTTGTTGCTCTGGCAGAACATTAACATCAATAATCAAATCCATGTTGATAGCTCGTTTATATAATTATCCATCTTTCTAGACACTTGGAGAGGTATCCGTACCATTCCTTAGCTGAAAGTTCAAATTCAGTTATTTAACATGTTTGGTTCTATTACCTAACTTGAATGATGTACATAATCTCCACACTCTCCATTTCATGGGCTGAAATTATCAAATGAAAGAAATGCAAAAATTCTTTTGGAGACTGAAAAGTCCTACTCAAATGATAAAGCAACATTCAATACCAACCCAGAGCCATGATATGAAGAGAATGTAATTCTGCCATTGGTCACAAAAGTATCAAGAAGAATTAATTGTGCATAAAAGTTTAGATCTCTTCAGAGGTTGAAGAGCAACAGTGATGCTTAAGCCCCAAAAAGGGGCAGTTTCTGGGGAAATTTTCATCAGTAGTTGGTTGATGGTGTTGTGAGTACACACATATTAGTGTGCTTTGTGAATCCTTGACCTCGGTTCCTGAAAACTGTCCTTGCTGCAGAGTGATTAAAAAGAGGCTGTGACCTTTTGACATTCAGAACTGTTTGGTGAATGAATCAAGGATAGTCCTTCTAACCCATCAAAAATCAAACATGGTATCATTTAAATATGTGAAACTGGGAAAAAGTCCTTAAACACATTTTCAAATCATGTTGAAAGAGATTCATAATTTGACAAGGATGTGTGAATCTAGGTTCTGATGTTCAGAAGTATAAATAAAGCAATTTTCAGCCCACATTATAAAAACTAGAAATTTGCATCCCCCATTCGAAAACTGTCCTTTGTCTTTTCCCATCACCATAATTAACTAGTTCCTATTCATTAAACAATGAAACAGACGATTAAATAGTAATAATAGTACTTTAATTATGAAGGTATTGTTATCTGCATAGAATGTGGAAAAGAGATCACTTTAGCTGTGTTTAAAAGGTTTGCTTGCCTACTTTTTAAATACAGAAGAGAATATTCATAATTTCAATGCCTTTAACAGGAATAAGGACAGAATCTATAGCCCCAGAAGACCATTTCTGATACACAGAAGTCTCATTTATTAATGGAGGAAGCATTGATGAAAACATGTGAATTTTTAACAAGCATCCTTAGTAGTTTTTCAAGAGGCATCTCTAACTGTGATAAGTCTCATCAGCAAGTATTTTTAGACACAAGGATGCATGATTAAGATGAAAGTCCTGTACATGATGACTTTCAGAGTTTGTTAAGCACCATAATACTAGGGTTAAATCCAATTTAAACTACTCCTTAACTTGCCTTCCTTTTCCCCCTTGGGTTGAGTGTGATTTTAATACTAGAATTAGCTCCAGTATTATTATTTTATGTTTTGCTAGAGCTGAATAAATTATCATGTCTCTGGTTGTACAAAAACAAGCTGTATTTCCAAAGTATGTTCTGTCCCTGCAAACTATAACTACAGTTGGGAATTTATTCCTCAAGAAAGAGCTTCCGTTATACACAACTTTCTCTTTGATCACAGCAAAAATCCTTTCTCTTTCACTCAGTAAAATCCTAGGACATGAGCAGCTTTGACAATTAGAAAGGAATGCTTCCTTTCTGTTTCATAATTACATAAAAACTTAGTGTCTTTCATGTGTTATGTATTTGCCAATAAGAGAGATAACAATGCACTGCTATTATATCCTGATTGAATGTATGCTTTCTTACTTACCTTTGTGATCTTGAGCAACTAACTCCTTTGAGTCTCTATTTCTCCATCTATAAAATGGTGCTACATCACAGGCTAGGAGAATTAATCGATTATTGGACATAAACACTCAGCATGAATCCAGGATTAGTGGATACTTTTTTTTTTGTCTTTTTGAGACAGGGTCTCACTATGCAGTTCAGGCTGGCCTTAAGCTCACTTTGTAGCTCAGGCTGGTCTCAAACTCACAACAATCCTCCTGCCTCAGCCTCCCGAGTGCTGGGATTACAGGCATGCACCACCATGCCCGGCTAGTGGGTACTTTAAAGTTTCATTTGTTATCATATGGTATTGTAGAATTTATATTATTCTGTGTCCTCCTAAAATACAGAAATCTACAGAATCATCCAAGATGTTGTCCTTTTGTTTTATGTTTTTGTTCTTTGGGGAACTCGATGCAAGTCTATGAACAAGCATTTGTTGAATGAAAAAGAGAAAGAACAATTAATTTACCATAGGACCATATAAAAATCTGACAACCAAAAGTAGCCAAAAGGACCTCTATAAAAGTAAATGCATTATATACATAAATTTGTTCTTTATTACGTATATCTTGGTTCCTGAAAACTCCTCAAAGGCTTCAGTCTTCTCCTCGCAGGAATTATTTATAGTTATCTGACCCACCAAGAGTTCACTCTAGAATGCAGGTGCTCAACTCTGGATATAGTTATTGCCAAGGTACAGAATGTCTCCCTTTTCAATAGAGAGATACACAATTTTATCAGGTAAACATTAAAATATCATCTAAGGCTAAAATATTTAAACTTCACCACTGATCCTCTTGGGAGTTTATGTCCATTTCAGCTATATCTGTAGGTAATGAAAACATTCTTCTCCTTAAGGTTACTGGTCAAGAATGAATTTATGGTGGACTACTAGTTGGCAAATGGTTAAAAACATGAACCATGGAATACTTGATGTAAACTCAGCCTTCATGTATGAAATTTTAATTTACAAAGCCAGCTGTAAGAAAGGTATAATCACACAACTCAGGGCACATTTAGAACTTTGGATTCTATTTTTTGTTTGTTGAGTATATAATGCATTTATTTTTATAGAGGTCCCTTTGGCTACTTTGGTTGTCAGATTTTTATGTGGTCCTATGGTAAATTAATTGTTCTTTGTCTTTTTTATTGAACAAATGCTTATTCATAGACTTGCATCAAGTTCCCCAATGAGCCTTGCATTCTTTCAATGAGAACAGACCTTAGAAACCACAGTAGCTGTGACCCCATAATCTTACAAAAGAACCCTTCACTTTGAAAAATGAAGTCCTCAGGAATGGTAATCATTGAGATTCCCCAGTAGATTTAAGAAACATAATGGTCTTTGAGCTGTCAAATATCTGCCCCTTGGAAGCTCAACATTTTACTTTGGACTCTTCTTACCAGTGATGAAATGTATTGATCAATTTAATAATCAATTTTTGCCAGGGTCATATTATTTCATTAGTTCACTGTCTAGTATCTTCTTTTCTTAATTAGTGAGCTCATGAAATCAGAAAGAATTAATATTGTTACCTTTATTCACACAATAATTTTAGGTAATTTTTAATCTATATATCCATAACTACTCAATTTTACATTCAACTTATACTCCAGACTTCTTATAAGCACTATTTTGTATTTGATTAAAATCTCACCATTATTGCAGTTCATTAGAATGAGGGTTTTTTGAGTACCTAATTTAAGGCCATGTTCCTGAAATATTCCATCATGAATAGAACACAGAGCTGCCCTCAACTGCTTAATTTCAATTAGTCAGGTGAAGACACATTACCTTTAAAGGAAAGTAGGATAAGGATTTTACCTTTTCACAGTATATTCCATGATGAGTGCCTTCTATACATGACCTCATTTTGTCTCCCCGGTACGTGATCTGCTAGTCATGATTGTATGTATGATATAGGTCAGAAAACAGAGGCAAGAGAAGTTAAAAAAAATCTCACTGAGAGTCAGACATCTAGGAAGGGGCAGGAATGTGAATGAGGTTACTCTGACTTGCAATACACTGCTCCTATATATATGTGAAACACACAAACATAACATTATAATCCCAGAAAGAAGATGGCAAATACTATGAGAGAACAAGTCAGTTATGACATTTCCAGGAGGGGGCAATTATCTTGAACTCCCAATAATCAGTAAATTCCCCACTGAAATAAATTTGTCAGTCAGAATGTCAAAGGACTGGAGGGTCTGGGTTCTGTTAGAACAGAGTGTTCCAGGTGGACGGAAGAGCATAGACCACAGAGGGAGCAGATACAGGGGAATGCAAAGCTGGCAACAGTGATGGTCAAGTCTGGTTTCAGTTGATGCGTATGAAGTGGGCAGTGGGAGTGGAGATGAAAGAGGTAGGTGGTTAAGAAATTTGGGGTGGATTTTCATTCCTGGCTAGGGATTTGCACTTAATTTTAGACACAGAAAGCTGTAGAACACTTTCAAGTCAGAAATTATATGATCACTTCAGGATAGTATACTGATACGGGATTTTGGTAGATTAATCCCCAACCTGAGACTCTGGGAAGGAAGTTTGACCAGGAACCAGCTGATTAGTCCTAAGAGAAGAAAAGTGCTAGAACAAGAAGAGGAAAGTTTGTTTTACAGGTTGTTTTGTCTCAAAGACTACAGAAATATGATGATGCCTTGAAATGTCAACAGTAGGAAAAGATTGTATGTGTCTACTCAGTTCCTATTATTTTGCAGGTGTTCCATTTTGGAGGGACAGGATATATTGATTCTCTTTGGCACAAGTTGAAGTTGAGGTGCTCATACCTATGTCCAAGAGGAGGTAGCCCACAGGCAAGGGGACATTCTGTTGAAAACCCAGATGTAGAAATAGAAATATAGGTATCAGAGCATTTGCTCTAGGGAAGAGTTATAGGCAACGGTGATGAGGAGAAACGTACTGGATGACTGAAAGATCAAGACAAGTGCAAAGGAGTGATTCATTTTCAGCATGGGAAGAATCAAGGCTCCTGAGAGGGAGAGGGTGGAGGAAGAAAGGAGAAAGGAGAAAGGGTAGGATGACATCCAAAAGCATCCACTGTGGGCCAGAATCCTGGCTCATGTGTCAGGAAATAAGGCTCAGAAGTTAATTTGCTCAAGGTCTGATGACTGTATGGCAATGATGAAAGTGGAAGTGGAATCTAGTATACCTAAATTTACTGACATGAAATGTGGACCTCATATAATTTTCCAAAGTATTAATATAGTATTCATGTGGTGCTTTCAAGGGGAGTCGCCAAATATCATGCGTGTTTGATCTTTCTTCTAACCATTTACAAAATGTACTACAATCCTTCCTTTCCTGGAAAGTTATCTAACAATCACTCATAGGCCGGAATTGTCTTGTGGCCTGTGAATCTTCAGACAAGTTGGGTAAGGAAGGAGGTTAGGAGATGACTCATCTGTCTCATGACTGTTGACCTGAATCTTTGTGTCATCATTTGTCGCATAAAATTATTTCAGTGTCTTCTTTGTTCAGATTGTTGAGCCTATAATAGCAAAATGCTTTAATTACCCCCTTACTTCCTAGAAATTGGTGAATTTAGCAGTTTTATTGCAAATGGGGATGCAGCATCCTGCCTGAGTACAACTAAATCAGTTTTATTCTCTCACTTCCCTCAGAGTGTCTTCCTCTCTTTGTAATTGCCCAGTTAAGGCAGAGTGCATGAGCTCATCTTTGTTTGGTTTTTTAATCTTTTATTTATTTATTTGGTACAGGGTCTCACTATGCAGCTTGGACTCATAGTGGTCCTCCTGCTTCAGACTCCTGAGTGCTGGAGTCACAGGTGTGAGCCACCAACCTGCTTTTGGCGGCTGGCTTGGCATGGCAGGAGGTACTGGGGATGGAACGAAGTCCTTGTGCCTGCCAGGCATGTGCTTAGACCACTGAACTATCTCCCTAGCCTATGAGCTCAGTTTTAACCTCATCCTTGTGTTACAGTAATTCTGCTGTTGAGGATAATACAATCTATCTTCTTTCTAGGTAATGGACCTCTAACATGGGAAGCAAAAAAAAAAAAAAAAACAAAAAAAAAAAACCTTTTTATTCTTTGAAAATTCCTATCTCAGGTGTTCTTGTTTGTACTTGCATAGTAAGACCCTGTAACAAATAAATAAATAATAATAGTGCCTTATACCTTTCACTTCTTAGTCATTTTTGTTCTGCACTGAAAACCTATTTTCGTGATTTGAGTTATTCTCTTGTACATATATGCTTAGACGCAAAGCAGATCTTTATTGCTGAAAATGTGCTTTCCTTTCATTGTTTTTTCCTCAGTGGGGATTTATCTTCCCCACCTCCTTCATTTCTGGAAATACACATGATCTTAACTTTACTAGTTTTGAGGAGGTTGTGTTTAATAAAATTACATGACTGAGAAACAAATCAGAGTTTTTTAGTTAACTGAAAGATAATCTGGCAGCAGGAAAAGCAAATTTTAATCACCTCCAGAGTTTTCTAGGTTTTTGTTATTCCATGGCATGAGCCATGCATTTTGTAAAGTTCAGGGAATGATTTCAGGACTTACTGGATATTTCAGTTGTTTAAGGTGCTCAGGTACATAGAACCATGGTTCAATTCCCAGCTCCAGTAACTGCATCAGACCCATGCTTCAGGCAGTCTGAAGTAGATAAAAAAAGAAAAGAAAAATCCTTCTCAAATTTTAGGGCCAGCCAAATAGCTCAGCTGGTCAAAGTGCCTGCTTAGGCAGACCCAGGGGCTGGAAGTTCGATTCCCAAGCCTGCTGTGCCAGCCCTGCCTCTGGGGCGTGCTGAGACAGAGAATGAGACTGAGCATGGTGGTGTGCACTTGTAATCCTAGCACTTGAGAGGCTGAACAGGAAGATCACTATGAGTCTGAGCTATGCAGTGAGACCCTGTACACCCTGTCCTTAAATACAAACAAATAAACAGCAAGGAATGGTTTCAAAGGTAGGATGGATTAAAAATAATGTAAGAAATTACTCAAGACTGCACTACATGATATATGGCCTGTCTGCTCAGGCATTCTCTCCTAACTTGATCATTTGGGAATATGTCTTCTTTGTTCCATTTCTTACTGACTTTAGGACGTCCACACCCCATCTCCAGAAGGGATCAGTGACTAGATCTAAATGTGAGTGGCATCTCCTTGCCTGTACCTAACTAATGATAGGAGGGATAGCTCATGATGCTTCAGTGGCCACTGAGCTTATATTGTTCCAAATGGTCACTCTTGTGTGGCTCAACAAAGGGATCACTATTAAAATTCATTCTCTCTTGATAAATTCATCACATAAAGCTAACATTGCCAATCTGAAAATAACAAATTCCAAAGAAGAGCTTCTGATTGAACTTGGTCTCCAATCATTGTGTTGGAACAAAATGATATGCACAGTTGCTCTCATGTAGTAATTGTACATATAGTAAGGTCTGGTCTTTCATAGAAATTACTCTACTTAATATTGTGTTTTACATGGACTACTTTTATCTTTCTTCTATAGGTGAAGAAGCTGAGACCCAAAGAGATGTGGTGGGCTCCCAGACCTTTGCTTCTCCCCAGTATATTAGACTAAGCTAGGTCCCTCTTTAAGTTAGATTGACTTCTTATTTTTACATCTTTACCTTCTCTAAATCTTCCAGAATGTGTAACTGGGAGGGAAAAGTAGATTTCTGCTAGATCATGCTGAACCAAGCAAGGAAAGTAGCCCTACTACTTTCTCAAGTCTGAAAAGCTTCCCTTGAGTAGAGACTGGCAGAGCACTGGATACCCAAATGTGTCCTGATTCTTGTAAATAGTGTTGTCCCCAGGTGAAACAGATGAGTCTGTGACAGTACACAGCAGGCTACTCCTCAAGTGACCTAGAAAAGAATTAATTCTTACTATCTGGGAACAATTAGAGAAGAACAGATTCCAACACTTATGTTTAATGGGATCTTACATGATATGTCGTATAAAAGTCTCAAAGTGGAATTCTTACATACCTAATTTATCTGTGTAATTAAAAAGCCTAATTTAAAAAATAATACAGATGCAACACATAATGGTGTGATTTCTTGTCACAAAAACAAATTATTATCTTGATAAAGTAATACTATAATTTACACGGCTGCAAAATACAGTACTTTCTGAATTGTGTGATAAATGTTGTCTAATTATTTTCTTCTCATCTCCCTCTATTTGTTTTGCTTGGTGAGTTGAGCCCTCCCTGACAGCATTTAGAGACTGAGGACAAAAACTGGGAAGATCCACTGATTTTTGTCCCATTGGCTACACAAAGCAAATGCTATCCGATGTCTTAATATGAATGGGCCTGGTACAGAGGTCTCCAGGAGGCCTGTGTTGTGTGTGTGTGTGTGTGTGTTTCACTACAGGTTCTTCAAGTATTCTGTACATGAAAGTGAGGGGCCTACTGTTATGGGGGTACTTTAGTCATAAATGACCATTATATTTCTGAGCAGCCCCTTCAATTCCCTTTGCTTCCCTCTCAGTTACAGCACCATAATTCTCAGCTAGGAAGGGAGTGTAAATAGCTCTCCCACTGCTGATGCCACTTAGCTGGCTGCAAATTGATGTGGATGGCTCTTTAGCTTTGGAGACTGTGCGCCTTTCACCTTCACAACACTGGCATTCATTGGCCTGCGGCTTGGAGCCTGAGATAAATCCTTAACTAGAGCTGTGTGCTGTGCATTGTAACACACCCAGACTCAGCTAGCTGATGGAAAATTCAAACATTTTGGAAATTTACACCTTGTTGCTCTCTGAGGGCAAGGATTTCAAGAAATTATGCCATCTCTACCCACCTTTACATACTAAGGCTAAAAACCTAGAGCCATTTCTAACTTCAGCTGAAGTGCTGAAGGTCAAAGGAGTCAAGATGAGCCCATGCTTTGCCCGGGTTTCTCATTATTATGCTAATGATATGCATGGTCTTTTTGCACTTACACATCCATTTTCATGACTGAAAAAAAAGGAGAAAAAAAAACCCCACCTCATTGGTGTTTAAAACAATGCTAAGACTGTAATAAAACAAGTAGCAAATGACTGGAAATCTCAAGACTCACATTTTGCCCTTGGTTTGTGACATTTGGGAGAAAGGAGTGAAAGATGTGACCTAAAATGTGATTTCAAAAGTCAAGCTCTTGTTCATTCTGCTTTGTTTTTATTTCTGATGGGATTGGCTCTGTAAGGTTTCTAACGACCAGCTTTCCACTATGAGAGATCTCAAGGTTTGGGTGTATATTTGGAACTAAATTTTTGGAGATATATATATATATTTTTTTTTTCTGAAAGTAGTTATGAATAAATAAGCTTGCTTTTCTGAATAAAAGAAACCACTCAACTAATTTTACTCTTTCTCATCCTTGTATTTGTAGAAAATGTTAGTCTTTTAAATTTTTCTTTGTAAAGATCTCTAAATTAATTTAACCATAGGATTTTATTCAGTAGGTATTATCTAACCAGCAATACTAAATTTATTTTAGTTTAGTCTAACCTGGGATGATGTAAAAGTAAAACTCATTCAGTAAAAACGATGCTATGAATTTTAATTTTGGAATTCTTCTAGGCCAGTGGTACTGTTCTCTAACCCTTGATGCTGGTTAGCGCCAGTTCACAGTCATGCATTCCAGTTCACCAGTTACCTGGAGAGGAAATAGCAGATTATGCAATGATATGAAGCTATGAGGTTTGGTAGAATAAATGTTTAGATTCTTCTCAGTTCACAGTTGGGTATATCCTGATAAACTCATATGAAGTTGAAAAATATAGTGAGCCAAAACTTCATTCAATACAGCTAACTTACCAAATGTCAGAGCTTATGCATGTGTTCAGATCAAAATTAAAACTCAGATGAATAAATATTTAAGAAATAAGCAAGGCTGTGGGTTTGATCCACAGCACAGTAGAGCTGATTCATGTTTGAAAAGCAGAAACCAACTGGACAAGCAGAATATTCCCTCTACGAAGTTGCTGACCAGAGTACAGTCAACCTAGCTTATAACTTCAGAGGCCGTAGGCCATGGTCTGCTATCTCCGTGGTTTTAGAACTGTGGGAAGGCAGATCATCATGGTGAAAAAGTGTGGTGGAGCAGAGCTGCTCATTTCATCGTGAGCAAGAGAAAGGTGGGGGGAAGGGAGAGAGACGGGGAGGGGAGGGGATAAGGAGGGGACCAGGGACAGAGAGAGATAGAGAGATAGAGATAATGAGGGAGAGACACAGACAGAGAGACAGAGGCAGAGACAGACATAGACAGAGTCAGGAGAGAGAGAAAATGAAAATATTTTGGAGAAATATTGAGCACATATTAACTTTTTTCTTCATTAATCCCTAAATAGTACATATGATAACTATATTACATTAGTTATCATATGTGATCTAGAGAAAATTTAAAACATACATAAGAGGATATGTATAGGTAATATGCAAATGCCACACCATTTTATTTAAGGTGTCTGTTACTCTTCTCTCCTTGCTGGGATAAATGCATCACACTCAAAATTAAGGAAAGAAAGGTTTATTTAGCTCACAGTTACTGGAGGTTTTAGTCCATGCTCAGCTAGCTCCAAGGCAGCATGGCACATGGCAAAGAGCAACCTTTTATGGAGGAGACAAAGAGCAGAGACCCTCAACTCAGGTGGCTAGCTGGCCTCTCTCCCTTCCTTACATGGTAATGCAAATTATCTGCCCCAGGGAAAGCGCAGCATCAACACCCACAATAATTGATCACAGACTCCAGAAGCCTCCCCTTGACTGCATGAGGCTTTGGAGGGACACCTATACACAAACCATAACACAAGGGATCTGGTTATTTGTGAATTTTGGTACAGTGAACATTCAGAGTTAGTTCCCTAACGATCCCGAGGACAACAGTGTATCTGTTGCTTTCTTTCCTGGTTGTGAGACTGAGTGGAAGCTATTGTTTACTGTTCAGCACCCTGAAAAAGGATCATAGCATATCTCGCCCATACAAGAGATCCAAGTGAAAAATTCAAAGCTATTGCTACTGCATGCATATAGCTTTGGTGTCATCATGGAAGATGACACCAAAAGAAAAACTGGAACTCAAGTGTGGTGAATCAAGAATCATCTCATTAAATGCTTCTTTGACTTATAATATTTTCATTTAATGATGGGTTTATTTGGACATAAACCCATGGTAAATTGAGGCCATTTGGAAGTCTTATCAATATCACATGGGAATTAGTGTATAACAAACTTTGTGAGCCTGATTTGAAAAATAATACTAACAGTATACTCTAAAGCTCAGAGTTAGTTCTACCTTACCTGGGATTGGGCACAAGGACCAAAAGGCTTCTCAAAAAAGGACCCAATGCTGGGTCCAAGCAGATGAGTGAGATTCCCTGGGGGGAGCCCTGAGAAGGTTTGCTGGCAGAGGAAATGACATGAGCAAAGCCATAATGATGTTGGGGAATGGGGCTGTGTTCAGCAGACCATGGAAGGGATGCAAGGCTTCAGTAGAGTGTGTTACGAAATGAGCCTAGTGTGGTGGCTAAGGACCACGGAAAAAGGTTTTGAATGACTTTCTCTGAGTTTTACAAACATACATTGAATATCATTTCCAGTTTTTCAGTCCTCAAAACTACAGCCTTATTATCTGTATGAACAATATTGTCAGTTAAGACAGTATTCTCCCATTAGCGAGTCTAATTCCTCTATAAGAAAAGAAAGCTCTATACTTATGGTTTTTTTCTTCTTCTCTCAAATGTGGAGCTATTTTGCACACCACTCCTCAGGCAGCCAAAGGTTTAAGAGAACTAACGCTAAAACATTCATTGTCTGGAGCACTGGATTCAGCCATAGGCCTTTTGCATGGGCGTTGGGTGGTGTACAGTGATAGACACATCCAATGCCAATTCTCATCAGTCAAGCAAATTTCCTAATTTGTGGTATCATGGATCTTGCAGCTGCTCACACTGTACAAGACAACATGTATAGCCCCATGAAGCTTTCATTTCCTCTGATGCAGCCCACTGGCCTGGGTTTCCTTGAAGACCCTGTGAGCTTCCACCAGCCTCTTCTTATTCTCCTCATTCTATTGCATCCACCATTGCACTGTCACATGGGTGTAGTGAGCTAAATTTGACTCTGCCTAGCCTCCCACAACCCCCACCAAGTCACCAATTTTTCCTTGAAGAAAGATGAGCCAAAAGTTTTGGGCACCTGTAGCATCCCCTGGCCATGAACATATCTAACCTCAGTCAACACCCTGCCCCTTAGTGTTTATTCTCTCCTACTGGGTGAGGGCAATACGAGGGGGAGATGAGAGATGAAGTCCTCAGTTAAGTGGTGTCCATACCCTTCCGTGATCAAAATGCATCATATTTTAATGTAATATGCCAAAAAATCAAAACTAATGCCAGAAATTTCACAATGAACATGATATATGCATTTTAAATAAAGACAAGTACTGTGTTCCTAATTTTTCATTTTGCCTCAGGCTCCAATATGGCTCAGCACAGCTCAATTACTGATTCTGTCTTTGTTTAAAATGTTGACATTTTGTTCATCATTGACTTTTACATTAAGCTTATTTTTTTAAGAAACATTACATTAAAATATTGTTTATTTTGACTGCAGGATGTTTCTCAGTACCCCATTAAATATTGTACCCACAAATTGTTTCTAATTTGCTTTATTCTATTCCCAGCTGCCTTGTTGGGACAAGGTCTTACTCTTCTTTGATTCTTAGAACTTGGCACTAGGGCTGACTAGGATAAGTGTTCATTAAACACTGCTCTGTCTACTTCTAGACCCAGCAGAGAAGTAGTTCCAAAATATGGCCATGTGAATTTGTGAAATTTACTCTAAACTGCAGACTTAGCAACACTCAGGTCAATTTCTTCCCTCTGTGTAATCTCTGTGGTAGAGAAAAGTGTTTCCTACCTAAAGGAAAAGTGACTCCCTGAGGCACCCTCTTCAGGCTGATCCTTCATAATGGACACCTCTTTACCGGCATAACCCAGATGTACCAATTGCCTTTCAGGTATACATTAAGTAGCTGCTCCAGGGCAGGGGCATCCCTGGGCAGCATTCCTGTTCTCATGGAGCTTGTTAAGGCCTTGAATGGGAAAAGATGAATAAAGTGATGATGCATAAAATCATGCAACTTTGTACAAGATAAAGAAGTAATCCAGGCTGGCAAGTGATCACAAGCATAAATACAACTGTTTCCCTAGCTTGCTCTCTACTCCAATAGCCAAAGATCATAAAATAAAGATAACTTTTCTTTCCTATTCACCCACCGAAAATTGTTACTTACTTTGGGTGAAAGGATATTTGCAAGGCGGCTTTTATGATGTACAGCTACTTTCACCTCAAGTCAAAGCGTTTTAGAGATCAATTTTCACAGCACCAGGAGAAGACAAGGAATATATATCTTTTAGTTGCCCTGAATTTCACTCCTGACATTGATTGAAATGGCTTAGACCACCTCTACCCTAGCACATTCCCACCTGACATCAGTTACCTGAAAAATGACTGTAGATTATCAAAGCCAAGTGCAGCTTCCAGGAATACCAAAAGCAAGTCAATTTGGTGTTTGCCTCCCTGGGATGTGGTTTGGGCCACATATTGTTCACATATGCGTCAAGTTGTCATGAAGGAGAAAGGAAAATATGTGCTGGTGAATTAGATACATAATAACTATTTCATTTTGCATTGATGCATGCCTTGTCCTGCACTCTAATCTAAGAGCTTGATTTTCTATTTAGTTTCAAGTACTGTTTATTAAACACGGGTTATGCAGTAGCACGGGGACACACCTTTACATGATATTAGACATGATTCATGCCCTAAAGGAGTTTGTAGAAACCTAGAGAGGAGGGGAGAGGGGAGGAAAGAAAATAGGAGAGTTTGGAGATGACAGAGAGTCAGTGTCTGTGTTGTCTGCTGGCCTTCAGGGTTAGGCTGCCTGTGTGACCTTGGGCTAACAACTTATCCTCCTAAACCTCAGATGTTTATTCTCTGAAATGAGAGTAACATTTTCTTATTTCATACAATTGTTGTAAGATTTAAGCAAGTTAACTAGTTAAAGTGCTTAAACTAGTGTTTAGCACATATTAAGGCTCAATAAATATTAGCTGTCTGTATTAACGTAACATAACAATGAGAAGATGACATGTGGATTTCTTTGGAAGCAAATCAGACTCAAAGTTCTCAAAGTAGATGGAGTCCCCGGATGCTCAGAGGAAGTGGCATGTGTAGCCACAGAAGAACAAAAAGTCATGGAGTGCATGGGTAGGGGTAGAGCAGAGAAGGCCACCAGGTGTTGTAAGAGTTGCAGGAGGGCAGACCTACATAGGAATGATTGTAGAACTGAGAGGGCTAGGCAGCTGCTTGGAAAAGCAGTAGAATTTACCTGTTTTAGGAGATCAGAGGCCTGCACGATGCTGAATGACTGTGGACATCATCTGGGAAGGAGATAGAAGGGTTAAAACAGAGAGGGACATGTAATCTTTGCACCACTCATAGCATTTAAAACACTAAGTGGCTTAGACTTAATGCATATTAAGTTGTTTGATTTTGCAATTCATTGATTATGAGTCCTCTGCTGTTTATAGGGTCCACCCCATTAATACAGAAAGGATACTGGCTTCACTGAAGTTTCAGTGCAGATGTTGAATTGGGACAACATGTTCTCTCATGATTCCTCTATTTAAATCCTAATTTGTTTTTGTGCTATGATTCTAGATCTTTGTTAGTTAAATGATTATCTTGGGATCTATTCTGCTCAATTTTTTCCAAAAATATTTTAGTAAATCATTAGGTATAAACATAAAAATCAAGGAGTTTCCTGTCAAAGGAGTAATATATCAAAGGAAGCAGAGAGCTGTTTTGTGGGGAATGCCAGAGCAAAGAGCTCAAAGGCTAGGTAACAGGTTCATTTCCTTTCCAAATCAACAGTATTTTTGGCTTTTTCCTGAGGCATTTGTCAAACACATTCAGGACTCCCTTTTTACAAATTGCTACCTTAGTCTCAAATTCGATAGTTTTAATCAGCTTTCTCTTTCTGTCCGCAATGTCTAACTAGTACAAAATCTGAGAATAACATTTTAATTATGCTATCATTATTAAGGCAGCAGGTGGCTCTTAATGAGATCTTCAAACAGAGCTATTTCCTCCATGTCCAATCAAACTGAACATTTTGTTACCTTGACAGAACCCACTAAACTGTTTGCCTCATTTCTGGAGAGATGAATCGATGAAGATTGTGATTGTTCCTAAAATTAAGCTTTCTGATTGAATTTGGTTTTGTGTTTTCACGATGAGGGCATATTTTTTGGGAAATAAACAATAACTGCATTTTTCCCAAATAATAAGAATTTTATGCAAATTGGCCTAAATCTAGTGTGAACAATTAATTCTGAACTAGAACTAAGAAGCCCTACCTTTCAGTTCTACAACAGTTTTATTGAGAGAAAGCTGAAAATCTGTGAAAATGCATACATTTATTCAGCATAAAGGAAAGTTCTAGTAATAAGGAATTTTAACAGTTTGAGCAAAGAGCTGCTATTACCTTCTGAAACCCAAATAGAGCTGTCAGACTACTTTGTTACTTTTTTTTTGCATATAGCTAAGAAATTTTAGTAAAATTTCTCAGAAATTACTTTCTTGGTATCTTTGAAAAGATTGTTGGTATCAAATGTAAAGAGAACTTAGATCTTCTACCAGGGGAGTAAATGCTCAGGTTTTAAATTGTTTTCTTAAAGTTCAATATCAAAGCTTCTACATGTGGTTATGAAGTAAACTGGTATCATTTAGAACAAATACAGAAATCCTTCTTATTCTGCCAAAATACTCAGAACTTTGCCTGGCTGATATAGGCATTTTATTCTGCTTTTATTTTTTATATATAGGTGAATCAAAAAGGTGACAGGGTAATATGATCTAGACTTCTATGCTTACAAGGAAGTATCATAAATGAGGTTTAAGCTCTTTAACAGAAAACCTGTTCATTTTGTTTTACGTCTGCCTTAGTCTATCTTGTGTTGCTATAACAAAATAAGACAGCTAATGTAATTAATAAATAGAATTCACTTGGCTTATAGTTCTGGAATCTGGGAAGTCCGAGGCTGAGGTACTATATCCTGCCTCATGCTGCATCAGAATGGCAGAAGGTATCAGAGAAAAAAAAACACACATAAAAGAGTTTGAGAGGGCAAAATTCAATTTTCTAGCACCTCATTCTCTAGCTAAATACTTTACTTCTGAGACACTAATGTGAATCCACTCACAAGGTTAGAGCCTTCATGGATGAATCACCTCTTTTATGTCCTATCCCCCAAACTGTTGCATTGGGGTTTTAAATTTTCAGCACATGAATTCTGGGGATACAGTGAAGTCATAGCACTCTTACAGCATCTAACATAGTTGAGTAATTCTTCATTGTCTCAGTCACTGTATAGAAAAGTAGCATGTTGGCAATGCTAGTAAATTATAACAACTTAGGTTCTAGGGTTTAGGGGAATCAGAAACTTCTCACTGAGTGTCCAGTAATAGGAACTTGCAGTTGTCCATTCAAACACAGTAGTGCCAAAAAAGTGACTGAAAGTGCCCAAAGCACTGGGATCCGCCACCACATGCATACATTCCTTCAGTTGGAAGGACATTCTCAAGTCTTTCTTTTTTTCTAGTTTTGCTAGGGAATTTATTTGAACCAATGCTCATCTCATACAAATCAACAAGGGAAGTCCCAGCTGGTACCAGTATCAGGCAGTAGTGAACATTTGAGAGATAAGAATGATGGAGAGGAGGCAAGAAGTAGTCAAGGGCACAATGGAACTTGCTTCTACAGGTAGTGGGTACATAAAGAGATATTTAAAACAGGAGAATGGCACAGTGCAATCTGTGACAATGAATTAATGATGCAGTGAATTAGTTCATGTTGGAGAAATAGCTCAGTAGAATAAGTGCTTGCCTGGCAAGCACAGAATCCTGAGTTCAATCCTTGGTACTGAAAAAAGAACATTAATTTATGGAACAAGACTGGAAGCCAGGAGATGATGTGCTGGAAGAATGAATGATTTAGGAAGTGTAAAACCAGGCCTTGTTGCTAGTAGATTGGTCAGTAGTGGAGACAGAGCTTCATTTAGGGAAACTGAAACAACAGTATTAGTGGTGTTACCCAACATCTCTCCCTGGCAGCAGACTGCAAAATTTATAGCTGAAGCAGAATTTCATCACAATTAACAAGAAACCAAAACATTAAAAAAAATTCTTAGTGGATGGGGTGTGGCTATAACCTAGTTACGTGGTACATAGCATTTCTTGGACCAGTGTGGGAGGTGGTCAGTCAACATCCCACATTAACTGCAGATGAGTTCCTTTCCCATTGGGTATTATCAATTTCCTTGTCATATGTGTCTCCCTTTCTCTTCTTATGTGTTTCTCCTTGTATTTTGTTTTCCTAAAAGAGGATTTAGCACATAGTGGAAATTCTATTAAAATAAGGGGTTATAGAAGAGACTCACATGCTAAGTAACAAGTTTTCTGTCTGACTGTTTACACAATCAGTATTTCATATCACAGCCCATCCACTGGGCAGTGAGCTGGGAAGGCTTCCAAGCCCCAGCGGAGGCTGGCATGGTCTCTTCTGTTATAACTGTCCTGTACATGGGTAATAATCAGAATGGGGAAAATAAAGTAAGAGGTTTTGATGGTCAAGCAATGTAAACATTTGGAGTAGATCTGGTTCTTTGTAGTATAATTTTACTAACAGCATTATAAATAAATTATTAATATGTTAAAAAGAAAGAAAATTAGCTCCACAGTAGCATGGTGGGGAAATAATTTTAAACGTGTCAAGTGATTTTACCAGCATTGCAAACACAAGCATAGACCTGTAAAATGTGCTGTAAATTTGTTTTATTTTTATTTTTGGAGTTAATATTATTACAAGTTGTCCATTCCCTTATTTAACTTATTTATGTACTGGGTACAGGGTCGCACTATGCAGCTTGGACTCATAGTGATCCTCCTGTTTTTAGTCTCCTCAGAGCTGGGATTATAGGTGTGCACCAACGTGCTCAGTCTAGGTGGCAGGCTCAGCGGCGCCTGGGAGAGGGGAAGGTGCAGCATTTGGTGGCAGGGATTGAGCCGCAATCCCTGTGTGTCGGGAGCCGCTCTGAGATACCGGCCGCTTTTGGCTCCCCCGCCCATCATGTCTGCTAAGATAGCGCCCACCTCCGGCTTCCGGGTTTTTTGTTGCTGTGCCTGGGCCCCTCCTGTTGTGATTGGTTTGTGAAATCTATATAGCTTGCTGTATCGCGAGATCCGCCATGCTTGCACGATAGGAGCCGCGGGTAGCGG